>VWZX01001036.1:0-17338 GCA_013399015.1 Galbula dea | reverse complement strand
GCGGCCTCAGCCTGCCGCGGGCCTCACGCCGCTTCTGTCGCCCGCAGTGACCGCTCCTTCCGCGTCGACGCGCAGGAGCTGCAGCGGCGATTCCGGAGCCTGCAGCGCGCCACCCACCCCGATCGCTTCGGCCAGAGGCCGCCGGTGAGCGCCGGAGCGGGGGCATCCGGTCTGTCCGCGGCGCGGCTCGGCGGTTTCCCGGGCGAGGAGGGGCACGGGCCTTCCGCGTCAGGCCGTGCCGGGATCGGGCGGTGGCGGCACTGCCAAGCTGAGCTCCGGGTCCCCACCACTCTCCCGTTTTGGGGCCATGGACAGCCTTCGATTCTGTGTCCTTGTGCTTAGAATAGACTTCTGCTTGCAGTTTTGCGGTGGGGCATGTGGTTTTCCAGGCCTTGGTGATGCAGCGTAAAAGCCCAGAAGGCTTTCCGCCTGTCTGCAAAAAATCAGCTTTGTTTTACACACAGCTGTTGCTGTGGGGACACTGCTTCTTTGCAGGTGACGAAGTGAAATGCGTTTTGCCACTTGTTACTAACTTGTGGTTGTTTATGGTCCGTTTGCAGAAAGAACAGTGCTACTCCGAGCAACACTCCTCCTTGATTAACAAGGCTTACCAAACTCTCTTGAACCCTCTGAGCCGTGGCCTCTATCTAGTAAGGTGTCCGTCATGTATTTCATCAATACTCTTAGGTGATCGCGGGTGTCTGGGCTGCAGGTGGCAATGTCATGAATCAGACCTTTGACTACATCATCACTGCTAATTTGTGTTCCTCTGAAGAAGAGGACTACCAGGGCTTGAAGGGAGACCAAAACCAAGCTTGTCTGAAAATCAATTGGATTTTGCACTAGTTTCTTCAACATTATACCTCATTTGCTGCTCACGTTAGACTAACTGGTTTCCTGCCTCACAGATTGTGTGTGGCCATGGCTGTTCCTTTGAAATTCCAGTCTGGCCCTCAGCAGCCTTCATGACATTTTTTTGCTTTGGATAACTGTCAGTTTTTATGGTCCACCTTCTGGAGGTAATTATAAGACGGACTCTGTTTAAGCACATTTCATGGAACATACAAGTTTATGAAAAATGAATCTGAGTGAGCCCTACTGGAGGACTTACTGTTTCACATTGAATAGAATAAAATAATTCACCTTGAAATAGATGTAAGAATATGTATTTTGAAATTCTCATTTTCTTCACCAGCTGGAGCTGAATGGAGTAGAGCCAGCACAAGAGACAGACTGTGATGCAGACTCTGAGTTTCTCACCGAAATCATGGACATTAATGAGAAATTAGCAGAGCATAAAAAGGGAGATACCCTTGAAGAAATTGAAACTTTAATTAAAGGTAGGTTATGATTTGAGGGTTTTGTACAGAACTAATTTACTGAATCCTTCTGAGGACTCAACTTTTCCACTATTTCTTTTAGTATCTCTAACTTTCAGTACTTTTGAATTGACTCACTGCAAGAGCCTTCCCCCTAAAATGTTGTCTTTACCCGTTTATGCCACCTGAACATCAAACGTGGCATAAGAAAAATCTGTATAACAGGACCTGTTCTGAGGGCAAAACAGGTACATACTTTTGCTACAGTAAGGAACTTATTTAACCTTCAGCAGATCAGGGCAAGCAGACTGGTCTAAAACACAGAACTGCTCAAAATGAAGTTTTAATAAAATGCCTGACTGACCACACTACAAACTTTCATTTATATAGACATTGTATTCCTTTCACCTCCTTCACCTTAGCAGTGATTTTTTTTTTATCCCTGTGTAAGCATCCTTCTTGTTGAAATGGTTGGTGGGACCCAAAAGATTGAGTTTATTGGTATGTTTCCTTGTAATAAAAGCAGCATGCCAAAAGCAATTAGAGTAACTAGAATAAAAACTAAGTAGAAGAAAACTGTAGCAGGGTAAACTGATACACCAAAATTAAGTTACATTTCTGGGCAGTTAGTGACCATAGCCTTGCATTGGAATTGCCTTCTGTAAACCTCTTTTAAAAAAGAAAGGTATCTGTTTGAAATTCTAATTTAAAAAAAAATGGACAGCAACGTTACAACTAGCTTCATAGAAGCTCCCAAAAGACTGAGACTAGGAGTTAAGTTTCCCACCACATAAAATCAGAATGCAGTGGTATTAAATACACTAAGTACGTAACAAAAAGTGAATGAAATTATTTGTTTTACAGTTAAACAAGAAGAACTGACCAAAGAGGTGACTGCAGCTTTTGAAAGAGGTAGCTATTTCTATTCAGTATTTAGCTGCTACACATCACTTATAAATGCTTAAGAAAAACACATTCTTACTAGCAAATATTTCCCCAACTACAGAACAGAACTACTGCACAAAGAAGGTTCTGTGTTTCGTATTTAGGGTAAATACTCCTCAGCTGGCCATTCTGCTGATTCAGGAAATTCAGGACCTCACATTACATTGAAAAAAAATTAAAATCCAATATAGAAATTCTGGTCAGTTGGCATGAAAATGATCACTTCAGTGGGAACAGAGATGCTAAGAAAGTGATTGTTTTCCTGAATACTGGGAAGGACAGGCTTGTCTTCATCAAACTTAATAGCTCTTCTGAGGTTTCAAACTTGAATTTAGGAGGTCTTGCTCTGCAGACCTGAAGCTATTGACAGAGCGGTGAGTGCTGTTCTTTGCCGTATTAAGACAGGAACAGTTCTGCTCTAGCACTGAGGCTGTGTGACAAGAAGAGCCCCGATGCCCTGCTCTGCCAAAGGTTTTAGGGGCTAGTGTGCACCTGTCAACATAACATTATTCCATAACCAGTTGATAGGCCAGAACTTGACCCATTCCAGACTAGCTTCTTAAGCTGGGAAGAAACCTTCATGTTTCTCTCCTGGGTCCATAGTAGTGTGTTGGAATTGTAAACCATCAAACACAAAGCAGTGTTGGCTAGGCCTGAGTGTGAAGAATTATAACCTTATAACCAGTCACTGTAGTATGACAGTTAAGGATCATCTGGCAGCTGTCCTTTTCAGGAGGTGATAAGCCACCTGTCCCTTCCAGTTCCTAAGGACAAACTGCTTCGGTATCAGTTTTGCAGTTGACACGACCCATACTGGAGTCCTACAGACCTTTTGCAGTGGTGGCATTGGTCTAATTACATACATTAAAAATAAATAAATAAATAGTTGTCTGTATACAGAGGCTACACCCACTTCACAGAAAAGTCATTAAAGGGTATTCATGTCACATTTCATTTCTAAACTGTACAGTTGTGCATGTTCTCTATAAAGCCTCAGTTGAGGTGTTCTAGAACCATCCAAGATGAAGAAAAATAGGCAAGATGGTTTTAACAGAGTATGAGTCCCTATCACTCACAGTTCTGTGCACTGAAATGGGTGCTGCTGTTGAAATCTTGAGATTCATTTTGAAAATTAAAACTCATCCCTCCCTCTGTAAACCAGGAATGTTTTATTTCATTTCAGATGATCTTCAAGAAGCTAAGAAGCTTCTAGCCAAAATGAAGTATTTTGCAAACTTAGAAGATAAACTAAAGAACAAGAAGATCCCTTCCTGATGCTGCCTCCTTTACTGTTGACACTTAATGCTGTTTTCAATTAAACAGCTAAAAATCAGTTACCAAAATCAGAAGAATTGTTTGCTTCCTACTTTTTCATTAAAAGCTTTAACTCTGAGAGAAGGAAAATGCATGTAATAGAAATCTAGTGCTTGCTGAGTACCTTACCTTGAGTATCAGATGGTATGGGGAAATGCTTACAACCAGGAAAAGATGACATAGGTAAGGTAGGACTACTGTCCTAGCAGCAACAGGTATGGAAATGAGTATCAGAGAGGCACACAAACACCAGATGTAATTCAGATTTCTTACTTTGTAACTCCTAAATTATTTTCAGTTGAGAAAGAGCCTGGACAAGATGTTGGAGATTAAGCAGAAAGCTCATTCAATAGATCCTCAAACTCTCTGTAGTCTCCTTGTATGTGTTTTATCAGACCATGACAAAAATCTCTGAAGGTGGAAAGTATTTAATTCCTATCTCATCCTCTCTCCTATTTTGTGGTTTTTTGTGATGCTGATCTCAGTCTGGCAGGAACCAACCTTCATAACTAGAAGAGGTTTTACCCTGCTGCACAGTTTAACATGTTAAGATGCTAGGTTATGGCAAAAAAATAAACTCAAAACTCCAGAAACTGTTTATTAGTATCCTTCTAGGAAGCAAGTGTTTCTGATAAGCTTTATTAGAAATAACAGTAACTGAGGTGGGTGCTGTACTGTCTTTGTACAGTTACAGTGGCAGGACTAGGGGAGGAGTGTCCTTAACCTTTCAAAGTTACTTAAGTGAAAACCAGCAAGTAAGTACTCCACTTCACATGTAAACTAAAGAATTTCAAATAACCAGTTTCTCAGGAGGCCCATTCTTGTTTGGGCTTTAATGCCTCAGAATATTTTATTCAATAAAGCATTAACATATGCTTGATTACCTGAATCTGAAGAAGGGGCTTAGGAACATGAGAAGAGCTACTGAATTATCTGAAGAAATCTTCCAGGGAGATTAATTCATTTAACAGCCTCTCCTGGCATTTCTGTGTCCCTACAACACGAAGTTGTTATCTAAAGTCTTCTATCTGTAATATATATTAACAGATTGTTGATAGCACTTCAGCAATATATATGTTTTAACAGCATTTCAGAAAGATTAACTTGCCTTTAATTAATATTCCTCTAAATCTACCAGAGGTAATAAGCTACTTGTTCATGCTTTTACATTGCTAAATTAGAAGTTGCTGTTCATAACTCTTACTGAAGTTCTGTTACAGCTCTGAAATTACACAATTTGTTTTTAATTCATCACAGAGTTGTTGTCTTTCATAAGGCTCTGTTTCTTTTTTTTTGGTGTTTCTTCCAAAGTTAAGCTTGTGAAATTCCTTTTTGATTTCCAGAAAAGATTTGTTTTTTGTCTCAGGAATTACAAGGAAGATGAAAGCAGCAACTGAGGAGCACTCCAGTAAGAACACCAGAAAACAATACTGCTTCAGTCCACTCTGAAAATAAAATTGGATCGCAATGTATTTCAGGGGTAACAGTGGGTTCTGGGGAAATAAAAAGCATTTTGTTTCCATCTGCACCCAACATTGCTGCTCAGATATTTTTAATAAAGAGATGTTCAACCTACCCTTACTTTACATGTAGGGTTTTTAATTTATTTTTGTTTTAGATAAAAGACTGCCAAGTGCTGTGCATTAAAAAAAAACATTTAAACACACACTTAACAATTCACAATGTCACGAGAAGTCAGCATTTGCTACTTAGCTGTCTCATGGTTAATATGATTTACCTTTTTCTGAATGTCTATGAATCTTTTCCAGTGCTCTACATTTAAAACCCCAACTATCTTACTGAGAAGTGCAGGTCAACCAAGAAGAAAGGACTATCAAATCGAGATCCCCTGCTGCGTCGTGTTCCTGCATATTTTGCCATCAAGAATAAGTGCTAAAACTGAAAATACAAAGCTAGAAATTAAAGCCTAGCTCACTTTTCCGGATCACAGAGCCCTCTGTATGGAAGCTTAGCGAGCTCTCACAGAAGGTGGGAACCACCAGCCCTAGGTACTACTTACCACTATAAAGGGAAAGAGCATTCCGATTGTGAAGAAACTAATCCAGCTAATAGTCCCTCCTATCATCTGAGCAGCAGGACGTGAGGACTGGATAAACAATTCAGCTGTCAGGGTATTTGTTATGCCACCTGGGGGAACAGTGAAACAGGTCGTTATACTAAACGTCCACCTGCAGTACTTTCAATGCCAAAAAAACTGACTTGCTTTTGAACATGCCACTGACCTCATTCTAATAAAAAACAAACACCTTGTAAAGTTATTCTTAATAGCACATTTTTGAACCCACTGCTAATGTGTCCTTCTAAGAAGTGGCCCTATTTCAGTTGCACAGCTCAGAGAGCAAAGGCCTTCTCAACGCATCACAGGCTGCTCCTTGCACGGCTCGACCAAACTGAAGGCCAGAACCAAGACCCCTTCAACACACAGCTGATGGTAAGTGACAGGAGATGAAACTGTTGTGATGGAGCAGGCTTACTCATGCTTCTTAGCTGGAGCATCAGCAGCCCTGCAGTGAACTCTCCCTGCATCCCTCACCCAGCAGAACTACCCGCACCCAGACACCTGCCACCACTGTAAAACATTTGTCACTGCCATACCTGGTCCCAACCCAAAGCTCAAAATGAAGGCAAATATAGATGTCATGCTTACATAAGGCACCCATGAGTATAGTTCCTGGAACAGAAGAGAATGAGAAAGGTTAGCTCAGATTCCAATGATCCAGTGTTAAACATCTGGCTTAACAGTTACATTTCCTTTTGTTATTTTATTGCAGCTAAGAACAACAGTGGCTGTTTACAGCTAATATATTTAACAGTACTGCTTCAAAGAAATTAAATATTGTTCATTGAATACATTTTACTAAATAGAACCCCGTGCTTCTGTCAAAATTTGTAATTAGTCCTCCAAGGGTAAAAATTTACACCAATATTGAGCATAACACTTCTGTTGTTACTAGTTTAATATTTTGTTACTTTATACTGATCCCATGAGTCTGCTATCACTAAGCAACTTCACAGCACAGACTGAACAAACTTCTCATCACATTATTTATGTACACATAAATTTCAACATATTAGCATTACTGTATACATGTAAAACTAAGTGCATTAGAAAGACCAAACCCAAGCTTGAAATCCCATTATTCAAAAACCAGTCCAGAAACATACAAAAGTTACAATAAAATAACTAAACCTAGGCCTCTGCCTAACAGCTGGTTCATTCAGCTTTTTGCCTGGCCTAGGAGCTTACTTTACCACAACCACACAGGAACTAATGTCGGTGCCTCATCTGTGGCCTTGCCAATCTGTGCAGCAGTGACCCTGCTGTCCCTCCAACACCAAACCTGTTTGCACCCAGCTCCAAACACTGATGGTGTGGATAGGGAAAGATGTCCAGCTCTTTAGTCCCACCTTTGTCAGATAAGGATTTATCAGGCAACCACACACATACTGACTAAATCGAGTTGCTCACTGATGGAGTTACACCTACATCATCTTGCTTGGATCACCCAAAGATAAATAAATATTTAGTATAGTGCAGTCTACAAATGCAGAGGTAGATTTCCTCCAAACGTTCATTTCAGGAGGTTTGTGGGGCTGCCTTATTTGAGCTGATACAGTATGCAGAGCAACTTACAATGCATCTCTTTATACTACAACAAAAAGCAAGGCAGGATGTTGTGTTCACATGATAAATTTGAGGTACTGTGAGTACCTTTAGTGAGTTCCCAATAGTTTTTATGAACTCCCACTCAATGGATTTAAGTGTCATTTACTTTAAAAGCCACAATAAATGCTGTTTTGTCATCACTTAGTTTTGTCAACACTAAACACAGCTGCAGCTTTAAGACAATTAGATGATCAAATCTTATCTGAGAGCATTCTCTTATTTTAGGGAAATATGGCTGTAGAATTGATCAAATCTTTCAATTGCTATAATTTTTCACACTGTTTTTTAAACCTGTGCAGCTCTTATCTTCCAAGTGTCACAGATTTTCGCTCACTATAGTCGTATCATGTAATAAAAATGAGTCCTTCTTTACACCTGGTAGGTCAGAGAGAATGTTAAAACAATGCTCCAAAGGGTCATGAGGAGATAACCCCCAACGATGAGATATCTTCTTCCCACGTAGTCTATCAGTAAACCCTGTGGACAAGACATAACTTTCTCTTACTATATTGATCCCATAGTTACCAATGTTGTTCTTCAAGAAGAATCTTCTATGTTACTTTCTATGGAGGTAACAGATAAAAGTCTGGATAAAGGAAGATTTAGGAGGATCATGTTCAAGAGCAATTAGGCAAATTGAATATTCATTAAGTCTGTGGGTCCTGATGGGATGCATGAGGGCTGAGGGAGCTGGTGGATGTCATTGCTGGGCCACTCTCTATCATCTTTGAAAGGTCCTGGAAATCTGGTGAGGTGCCCGAAGACTGGAGGGTACCCAATGTTATTCCAGCCTTCAAAAAGGGGAAGAAGGGGGACCCTGGAAACTACAGGCCAGTCAGCCTCACCTCCATCCCTGGAAAGATGATGGAGCAGCTTCTGGGCATCATCTCAAAGCGTGTGGAGAAAAAGAGGGTTATCAGGAGTAGGCAACATGGATTCACCAAGGGGAAGTCACATCTGACTAATCTGATAGCCTTCTATGATGGCATAACTGGATGGTTAGATAAGGGGAGGGTGGCTGATGTTGTCTACCTTGACTTTAGCAAGGCTTCTGACTCGGGTCTCCCACAGCATCCTCATAGGCAAGCTCAGGAAGTGTGGGTTAAATGAATGGACAGTGGGGTGGATCAAAAACTGTCTGAAAGACAGAGTGAGGATCTTACCAATGCTTATCAATACTTAATGGGTGGGGGTCAGGAGGATGGGGCCAGGTTTTTTTCAGTGGTGCCCAGTGACAGGACAAGAGGTAGTGGGCACAAACTGGAATATAGGACGTTCCATCTAAACGTAAGGAGGAACTTCTTTACTTTGAGAGTGGTGGAGCACTGGCCCAGGCTGCCCAGGGAGGTGGTGAAGTCTCCATCTCTGGAGACATTCCAAACCCACCTGGACACCATCTTGTGCCACCCGCTCCAGGTGACCCTGCTCTGCCAGGGGGGTTGGACTAGATGATCTCCAGAGGTCCCTTCCAACCCCTAATCTGTGATTATGCCAGGAGGTAGAATAAATTGCTACTTACACAGGTGAGGGCAGCGAGGCATTCACAAGCTCCCGTGCCGAGTGTCACGTATGGGATTTTTTCTGCTGAGATCCCAGCTTGTTCAAAAACGTAAGTTGCATAGAAATAAATCTACAGCAGAAAAAAAAAATAATGGGGCATTCACAGTAATTAAATCATCAGCAGAAATAAAAATCAAGCTCACACTAAACATACAGCTCAATGTGTTCATATTGTGAGTTATTAGTTTGCCATAAACAGCAAGAAGCTGTTAAATTCATGTTTAGCTAAACATTGCTTTTATGAAAGCAAATATAGTTATTCAACTTACTGAATATACTACTTTGCGTTCTTAAACCAGACACAATGGGATAAGCTGACATACCTTTATTTCCTTTTTCAGAAGAATGTAAACACAAGTATTGAATCATTCTTTAAAGAAATTCACATATAAGCAACACACAAAATAAAAAACAAATTAAAAATAAGATATTCCTTCCCACTTATCCCATTTCTCTGAGCTTCTCTATGTGGATCCTTTCTGATAATAAAAGGCTGAAAAACAGATGGAAATGAAATACTTATTTAAGCTGTTTGTGCATATGAAGTCTTACAGCATTTATCCCACTGAGCTGTTGGCCCATAGTCATCACAATCACAGTAATGAGCTGCCATCTCACACCGCGATCACTGAATAGTTCCCAGGGCTTCTTGGGTTTCTCCCCATCTAAGGCAAAACATTCCCGCTGTATGTCTTCCATCTCCCTTCGATACTCTGAAGAACCATGAAATCGCTTCAAAGCTAAAGGAAGAAGAAAAATTCTCTTGTGCTTACCTACTGAATAAACTTATCAAAAATCATCTCTTTCCATAATGCCTTGGCTTTTGCTAAGATATGAAAACTTTCTGCTTTAGGAAGCTGGAAAAAAAGTAATTACCTTTGGCACAGCTCAGCTCATCACCTCTGTCAATAAGAAGGTATCTGGGACTTTCAGGAAACCATGGCAGGAATAAAAGTTGGGCAAATGCTGGGAAACAGCTGCTGGATAGCAACAGAGGCCAATATGCTTCACCACCCAGTAATTCCCTGGGAGACATGGGGAAAAAGAAGCAAAAAAATTCCCAAGTAATTAGCTAATTAGTCTTATGGGAGCAAGATGTTTGTCCTTCAAGAAAAGTTCACTTGTAGCCAGTTACCTGCTTTGTGTGAACCTCAGCAGAAAGAGGCTGGGAAAATATTTGGCAGCCACTCTGAAATCTGGTTTCGCTCAGGAAGAGATGAGCAATGCTACTTTACTGCTACTTACTGCTCTGATGGTCCTAAGCACTATTTTCATACTTGCCAGAGCAGTGTTTCCTACCAATTCAGGAAAAGTAAAAGCATATGGACTTCACCTTGAGGTCAGCAGCAGCATTTGCTTTTAAGAATCATGCAGTAATTTAGGACAGAAAGGAACTCAGAAAGTCATCTGGTCCCTCCTCCCACTCAAAGCTGATCTAATAAGAAGATGTATTTCATAGAAATGAAACATTAAAATTGGCATAGTCAGAATCAGCAGGATGAGGTGGTGTGGGCAACATAGGAGTTTTAGATTACACAGTCCAAAATTTACATTCTACTTATTTTGTAACACTAATAAGGAAAGAGAAGTCTATGTGCTATTGGTAGAGAAACACAAGAAAACCCAGGTATGTGCTCTTAGAGCAGTGGAAAGATTCTAGCAGACTCCATGAAAGAAGCTTCTTAGAACTGTTTTGAGATCCAACTGGATAAAGTCCCTAGCAACTGCACCTGATCTCACAAGGGAAAAAAAACCAGAAGTGCTAGAGTTCAGAACTTATGAGTCCTTTGCTCTCAAGCCCTGTCTTCTGAACATCTACTGTCTCCAGCAAGAAACTGGCAGAAAACATAAACTCAGCACAAATGTACCTGTTTTACTGATGCAATTGTGGCTGACCCACCTAAACTGAGAACACTTCCCTGGGGAGACAGCACAGACGGTTTCAGTTGTAGGAATCAGGTGACAAAAGCAGGGGTTTATTCTCACAGGTAGACCTTCTATGACAAGTTGATTCACTAATGCTACAACGGCCACAATGAATGTTTTTCAGGGAGCTGCAGGGATTCAATTATTTACACCCAAGTAATGCTAGGCAGCAGAAGGAAAAAAAACCCACAAAAGAAAAGCATTTCTAACCTCAAGCCAATGATTTGTCCTGTCAGAATCCCCCCGGTCAGAAAGATGGAAGTCCCCATGGCCATGCCACCTCTAAGATGTTTTGGGGAAACCTCTCCAATATACAGAGGCTGCACACAGATCCCAATACCTGGAGTAAATGGAAAAACATTTTCCTATTAATAGATTTTGTTCTGAAAATAGTTACTGAACCACAACATGTAGGAAATCAGACTTAGTTTATTTCCTATTTGCTTAGCCACCTTCAGATTCCAGGTTAGAGTACAGAACACTTTTGTCATCTTAGCCACAAAGCAGCATACAAACACATATCCTTATACCTAAGGAATGAGCAGTAACAGTAACTTATCATTCATCCTTGTTTACTGAAAGCGAGAATAGGAAATCATTCACCTGAATTTATGCCAATCAAAAGCCTTCCAACAATCAGTAACTCAAACAATCCTGTGGGAAAACTGATTCCCATTAAAATGGAGGCCAATATTGCTATAACATTATTCATCAAAAGAGCTCCTTTCCTAAAGAAGAGAGAAAAAAAACCCCAAAACAACACATTACAAGAACATTGCAATATTATGGTTTTAAAACATTTTTCTTTTCTGGTGATAGGGGAAAAAAAATGGGCTTTATACTGTCCTATTCACTGGAAATCCACATATCTGATAACTATTTACACATATATTAAAAAAAGTCAAAACATAAGGATAATGCCTAAATATGAAAGAAATGCCTGAGAAGGCAGTAGTGGGGTTTTGTTCATTTATGCTATAGCTATACAAAATGCATATGAAATGTTACAGATTACTCGGCATGTCCTTACTGGCATGAAGGCTGCCAATGTGTATGGGGGACCTGTGTTTCCTGCCATGCAGCATGTGCATACCCCTACTTAAATTTCAAGAAATGTGATGAAAATACTAGACTGGAAGGCTACAATTCAGGACTCGTCTTTTAAAGTCACTTCAGAACAAACTAGAAAATTCTGCCTTGAAATAAAAAACATTTATAGTCACCAAAGGCACATTTGCTCCCTCTCTTTTTCCCTTTATTTTCTTTATATTTCAGTGAGAAAGCAGAAAACGTGCTGCTATTTGACTGCTACTGTAACTCACCTGCCTAGCCGAATTGCCATGCTGCCTCCCATCAGGGATCCACACAGGCCTCCAAGTGAAAACACAGAAGCAATGACAGACCAAAGAAAAGTCAGCAAATCTGGATTTAGTTCCTTGTGATAACGATTAGTCCAGGTTTTATTTAAGAACCTGTGTATATGCTGCAGTAGAAAAGAATGATGAATGTGCAGCATTACGTGCAGCCCTAGGGCATAACACTAAGTAACTCGCACCTCAATCTTGAAAACCAGTTCTGGAACCTAACAAAAGATATCATCCGAGTTGCATTAAAAACACCAGACTAGCAGAACCTTGCTTGACCACAACACCATTTCCTACCCTCCATACATCTCGATGACTGCCGAGTAGCTTTGCTTTTGTACCCTACCTCAGATGAAGGCTGTATTCCTTCAGAGGAGAAACATAACCTTTCCATATACTGCAGCAAAAGAGCTTGGAGGTCCTTCTGAATGGAAGGGAAGATAGGGTGGATGAGTAGGTCCTACTGTTTTTTTAGGAACATCTCAGAGCACAGAAGTGTCACATAACCTAAAAAATCTTACTGTCAGGAGACGCATTCTGACACTTGATTTAAATCCTCCTGCCTTAGTGTAATCCAACAATTCACAGTAAAACTCCTTTCTGCAATTCTAATATTCCTCCGTCTTCCTTATAGTATTCATGTGTCAGAATGTTTAAACTGTTATTCTACATGCTTGGTTTCCGAAAATGTCTTTAGAAACTCTTGAACTGACACATATCTTTAATCAGAGGCTCCTTTCCTTAGCCAGAAAATAAAGACTTAACAGAAGAACAAACTTGGACTCTCTCTCTGTATCCAGCATATTACATGTTCTTTCACAAACAGCTCGTTTTAAGCACGCAGCATTGTAGCAAAATCAGTCTTTGCAGCTTCACAATAAATCAGCTGACAGAAGAAAAATACACTAATCACTTTCACAAGACCACTTGCTGAGATTCTCTTGAGTCATCCACAAACTATGCAGAATCCTCAAGGCCATGGCAATGGATGTAGAATTAATAAGTAGGTGAAAATACCCAGGAGATACTCAGAAACAACAGATGCAACTTTTTGACTCTCTAAAATCTTCCTCAGTAAGCTGCCTTGTGATGGATAACTATCCTTTCTCCCTGTTATCCAGTGAGAGGACCTGCCTCAGGGGAGGTTTAAACTCAACAATGGGAGAAATGGTGACATTTTACAGAAAGGGTGGTCAGACTCTGGAACAGGCCTCCTAGAGAGGTGGTTGATGCCCTAAGCCTGCCAATGTTTAAGAGGCATTTGAACAATGCCCTTAATAACATACCTTTGCTTTTGGTCAGCCCTGAAGTGGTCAGGCAGTTGGACCAGATAGATGACCATTGTAGGTCCCTGCCATCTCAAAATGTTCTGTTCTACTCTATTCTACTCTACTCTGTTCTTAATGTTCTGGGCTATTTTAGTCAAAGGTGTAACTGGAATATGTTAGTTATTAATTCAGTTAATCCTCCTAAAACAGAGGCATTCATGAGACGTATTTGGCACTTGTGTGACACAGAATATCTCTGATGGGAGGCACTTAAACAAATTCATGTGAAACCATTCTGGAAATCAGCAAGAACCCTTCACACCAGAGGAAGTTTGCTTTGGTTCCTGCCGTGACCACAGGAAAAGCAACTTTGGCCCTCGCAGCCTGTCAGACAGGATAGCTCTGCACCATAAACTGTAAAACAACCCTGTAAACAAGAAACAGTGTTTTACCTGGGTGGGTGCATTGATAATGGAAACATTATACCCATACTGAAAAGTCCCTCCAATTCCAACAGCACAAACAGCCAGAAACAAGGTCCACCTGGGGAACTAGAGAATAGAAGAGAGTAACGGGCATGAAAAGTGATAGGGCTTTGAACCTACAAGTATATGGTATCTAGGAGAAAATCACAGTGAAACATATTACGCATTTAGCTTTGAATAGTAAAAAAAAAAGATTTAGAAAACTACATAAACTCTCAAAGGTTTGCAGCAGGAGAAATGTGTCACGTGAACTTTGGCCACGATCACAAATGTCTTTTAGAGATACAACAATTACAGGTATCCAGACTAAACATGGGCAACACAACCACTGCTCTGCTGATCACATAGTCATTGAACTCTTTGTAAGTGTTTTCTCCGTGAATCACACTGCTCATGGTGTCTGTTTTTCAGGAAAGAATGTTAGGACTGTCTATGTTTGACGTTAGAGGCACAATGACTGAGTATAACAATTAACCAAGTCCCAATTTCTATTCTAAAATTAACAGACTCACAGACTTAACGGGGTTTAAGGTCAATAGAAACCACTATTATGACACATTCTAACCTCAAGAGAGTCCAATTGGTCATAACACGTACTTTGGACATAACATAACACACACGTTGGATGTGGCCTCCAGGGCAGAGAAGACCTCTAGAGACTTACATAGCATCTGGCTTTCTGATGTGATGATTCTCAACTGTAGTTTTTATTCAGTACAATATTACTAAATATGACACCCAGTTCAAATGTCTAGCAACCCTTTCATTAAAAATTAGGTCCTAATTTCATTTGTAGTATCTTTTGTCTATCTTAATCTGAACACAACCATCTCCTGTATTAAAGACACTTCTGTGGTCAAATGTTATCTTCCTTCATAGAGGACACATGATATATAATTTTTTGTATAAGCTTGTACTCCCTGAATTTATCATTGTAAGGTATGTAGACCTTCATTACTCTCATTCTTAGTTCAGCTCCCAGAAATGTTGAGTTATTCTAGATGCTATACTATATTCTGAAAGAGCTGTATCTTTCTTGAAGATAATTCATCAAAACTACCTTCATTCAGGACTGAAATTCAGAAGAAGTTGAAATTGATCTTATCAACGTAAAATCCAATTAATATTTCCTTACAGTTTCCCAAAAATAGAAAGTGTTTCTCTGGATGACAGCCAAAGCAATGAATTAAGAGTAATAAATAAGGGCTGCAGTGGACACGGCAGAAAAAATAAGACTACAGGTGGTAAACATAGGCAGTGCACACTCAGACCTTTCTATTAACCAAAGACTGTCAACGTATTTTGTGTCTTATTAGTACAACCTGGAACCTAGAAGAGGCAGAAAACAAACTAACAAAAACCCCACAATCATTAAAATACATCATGTAACTTACATTTTTTATGACAGCTCCATCCTTCTTCCTGCCCAAATCAGTCTGCTCATTAGACTAACATGTTGTGTCACATTGGAGTCTGGACTCTGATTTCTTAAGAGCACAGACAACAGCCTTATTTGTTCTGTAAGCTGCTTAATTCCTGACAGTTTATAAGTACTCTCACCTCTTCAGAAACATGCCACAAAAAAATTCAATCTACCTTCACTGTAAAACATAAGTATCAGAACATGTGCTTTTACAGCTACACAAAACTTTAAAAGCCTGATCATCCAATGTATTTTTATTTAAAAGTAAACATGAAATAAACAGAGAATTTCACATTTGCAATCACTGTTAAAGCTACAAGCTCTCTGCAGGATCCCTCCTCAGAGGGCAAGGCAGTTCTGCTTACCTTGCTGCGCGTGCTAGACCCTCTCAGCAGGGGCTGGTATTCCATTCTTAGTATGGGCTGAACTTGATTTCCTTTGCTAAATTTAGTAAATTACACTACAGGAATAAAAGGTGCCAAAATAATGAAGTTATTGTATTAAAGTACAGATTTTGCCTTCCATCTCTAGCCACAGGGATTCTTCTCAACAGTTCACGGCTTTTTTATGACAGCAATGACAAATCCTCAGAGTTCTACAAATGCTGCAGAGCTCTCCCGTATTTAACACAACACATGCACTTTCTCCCCTGAGACCAGAAAAGAACGCACATCACTCAAGTCACCGCGACCCGCTGCCTTCGGCTCCTCCAGAGACCGACGGGCGATTACCTTGTTCTCCGGTGTCATGCCTCCCGCAGCTCACAAAGGCAGCGCTCCCTCGCCCCCTGCTTCACCAGGACACAGCCCGGAATGCAGGTACTGCTGAGGCCCCAGCTCCTCACCTGACTGGGATTTGGCCGCTGCGCGGCGGCCCGCCCAGGCCTTTATCCCGCCCCTGTCCCGGGGCGCTGCCTGCAGTCCGCAGAGATTAGCTAGGTCCCGGACAAAAGCGGCTCTGTCTTGACGTTCCCTCGGGAGCTAGGGCTTGGCTGCTGTTGTGGTGGGTAAGAGCTTCCCGCTCTTTGCAGGGGCAGCCTTGCCCACACCGGGCGCCCGCGCTGCCCCATGGCTGTCCCAGGACCGCCGCGGCGCTTGCCGAGGACTACACACCCCGCGGGCCGCCGCCACCTGGGACTACAGCTCCCGCTGCGCCCCGCGGGCCGCCGCCACCTGGGACTACAGCTCCCGCTGCGCCCCGCGGGCCGCCGCCACCTGGGACTACAGCTCCCGCCGCGCCCCGCGGGCTGCAGCCCGGGACTACAACTCCCATCGTGCCCGTGCCCTTCTCCAAGAGCGGCGAAAGGCCTGGAAAAGACCTGGGCTCTGGCTGTGGCGTCCAGCTCCGGGCCCGGCCCGGCCGGGCGGGGAGCTTTTTGCAGGCGGGGGGGGGGGGGGCGGGTGGACGCCNGCGGGCGGGCGGGCGCCGGTTGTACGCTGTGTTGCCGGGGCGGGCCGGGCCGCGGCGGGGAGCGGGGCAGGCGACGGTGCCCGGGGCAGGCGACGGTGCCGCTGGGCCGGGTCATTTGCGCCAGCTGCCAGCGCCGCTCTGCGCGGGCTCCGACGGGTGCGCCTCGGGCCAGGGCACGGCGGGAGTCGGCATTGATGTCCTCTGTCTTCCCGGCAGCAGGAAATGGCAGCGCTGGGCAGATCGTGTCAGGGGATCCCCGCGGGCCCTGCCTTGGAGTTCCCGCAGGCCCCGGCTGCGGCCCCTGACCGCCACGGCCCGCCGGCAGCCGCGCGGGACAATCCGCAGCCCGGAGCCTTCGGTCAGGACCGTCGGCAGCCGCCCGTGATGATCATGGCAGGGAACGGACACGACGGCGCCGACAGTGGTTCCTCCGGCCTATACCTGCAAAGCAGCTTCGACGTTGCCTCTCTGGCCGCTCTCGGGAGTTATAACGAGGGGCTGCCGGTGGCGCCGGTGGGCTCTTTCACCAGCGCGGCACACCCGCAGGGCCTGCCCCCGGGACACGGCCAGTGAGTGCCGAGGCAGTTACCGCGGGGACGGGGAGGGAGCGCGTTTCTCCGCTGCGCTGGCACTGCG
>VWZX01001033.1:57571-97496 GCA_013399015.1 Galbula dea | reverse complement strand
GTGACCTGTCGGCAGATTTTCGAGTTTAGGAACAATACAGTTTTTGATCATGAAGCAGACTCCTGAGAGATATTTTTCTGTTCTGGGCTTACCAGACCAAAAAAGTGTGTAACTGGCACCATGTTCTCTGAGGCTGCCTTCCTCATGAAGGCGAACTTCACTGAGAGTGGCAATGTTGATGTTGAGACGAGCCAGCTCATGGGCAATTAGGGCAGAACGATGCTCAGGACGTCCGCTATCCACAGAGTCGAGCATGGTTCTAATATTCCAACAGGCTATCTTTGAGATAGTGTATAGTGAATTGTACTACCACACTGGCATGTACTGTGCTTCTCAGCATTTTGAATGAGTGTCCAAGCATTTCTGATTATTTTTTTGTATACAACGTTTAAATAATAAATAAAACCTTCAGGTAGATAGCATTTCACAGGCTTGGACTCATGTTTCTTCCACAAAGTTTATCTAAAGCATCTTTTCAGTTGCATGTTCTTTAAGCTTCCTCTTGAGTAAAATATACTGTCATGCACTTCACAGCCCGCAGCACCTTCCTGATTTAAGTTACACCCAAATGTAGGTAAGATGTACTCAGTAGAACTTTTTTTGTTTTGCTTTTTTTTTGCTTATATGCTCCCTATGCTGGTATGAAGAAATCTTTACACTTTTTCTCCATATAAGTGAAACAAATCCTCTTGTTGTGCACAGGCTGTTTAAAATGCTAAATATGAGTCATACTGTGTGTAACTCAGTGCTCTATCAGAATTTATTATTGGTAGATTTGTATTAACACATCATAACTGCAGTTTTGGACTCCACCATTCTGTGAATAATGCAGAGACACAAGAAAAAAACCCCAACCTTCTGTTTAAAACCATTTTCTTTTGTACAACAGGAATTGAATTCTGAATTCCTCAGGAGTAAGGATTTTTGATGGAATGCTAAAGAAACCAGGTCATGTCTGTTCTGTGGAAGTTGCAAGCAACTATATAAAAAATGTTACATGGTTAATTTTTGCTTTGTATAGGAGAATGAAAAACATTTCCCAATAAAATTGCATGATTTGGTATTGTTGGAATTTTCAACTTTTCAAATATGTAAAAAGGAGTAAAAATCTCTGTAAATATCTTTTGTCAATGTGTGTTTCCTACTTATGGAGAAGTAAAAACTTAGGGTATAAACTACTTTGGACAAGGCCCAGGGATGGTAAGATTTGAACAGATGTTCTTTCCCTTGCACTAGTGGTACCAGGTTGTTAGACAATGTCTTTGTGCAGCTGAGGGAAACACTTGACAAATATGGTTTGAGTAAGGATGGCAAAATTCCCTTTCAAGGATGTTCCAAAGAAACACTTACAAGGATGCAACTTACTTCCAAATAAATATCCACTTAAATTGAGGTCAGATAGTTGTCTTTTTTTTTCCCTAGGTAGCATTATGGTGGAACAATTCCTTTGTTTTCCATGTGGGGGTACAAAGCTCTGCATTGGTTTCATTCTCTTTCAGTCTTTGTTCAAATACTTACGGAATGAACCTTTGTCATAGTAGTCTCATGAAACTATAATCTGTTGTTGCTGGTGGTTTTTTTTTTTTTGTGTGTTTGTTTGTTTTCTTAATGTTCCTGTAAAAATATTTCCTTTATTTTTCCTTGTTCTGGGTTCATTTTTATACAAGGGTTAATTTTTATACAAGAAGTGAGGAGGGGCCATACCCAGGACAGAAACTGAACCAACCAATGGAGTATTCAATACCATACTGACATCATGTCTGCTATATGGGGTGGGGTGGGGCTGGAGCAGGAAGGCACAGAGGTTTTTTTGGCACGGGTGGCTTTGGGTCATGCATCCTCGGTGAAAAGATCACATCATAGAGGGTGGAGTGGCAGTGTGTGAGCGGCTGCATAAGACTAAGCTGCTGGCTGGGCCTAAACCAAAACATTCCTGCACAACATTTTGACATGGCTTGCTTTATGTCTATGTGTTACATTATTGGAGAATATTTTAAATTATATTTTCTTTAATGCACGGATCTCAGTTAGTGCAAATTTGGCAATTTAATAATATGCCAGAGGTTAGGAAAACCTCAGTCAATTTGCAGTTGTCAATAACTACTTACACTGTGTATCTTCTTTGCAAACTAGGCATGTTTAAGCTATAAAACATGTTTGGATCTTAAGGAACCAAGATGCTACTTGGCACCTGCAGTCATATATCAAACAGTTTCTCTCATTGTACAATGGGTCCTATGTAATTATAACAGTCAAGACCAGCGTTTGCGATATGAGTGTCTGCCAAAATACAAAATATACAATACTGTATAAAAGGAGGTATGCAATACTGCAGTTTAAAGATAATTCTGAAATATGACAGTGAAAATTGTGCTGGCTAATGTTAACATGAATGATAACACATATGGTAAAAATCAAAGCTTTTAAAACATTAATATAATTCTTCATTATTGAATATAATTTTTGAATAAAAATGGTCTTTCATATCCAGTTCACCTATGAACATCAATGCTTTTACTTCTTTACTACTATTCTATTCCAGCTAACAAAAGCTGTTAACAGGAAGCGGATGAGTGTATGGATATCTATCACCTATGTGCTGACCTGTCTTTTCTTTTCAAGAAAGTAAATAAAACTGGTAGAATAAAATGCAATTATTCCAGGGGTTTACGTATTTGCTTCCTTTTCTTATAACATGCTCTACCCTTCTTCATTTCAAGGATGATCTACAATGAAAAAAGAAACTGATCTGATATAATTTTTGGTTCCTTTGTGACTTGCAGAATTAAAAATAAATGTTTTTGATAATAGAAGTTTTGGGTTATTATCTACTCGGTCTGAAATTCAGATTCTGCCTGGCTGAAAGATGCAGGTGCTTGATGAATGCATGAAATAGGACAAGAACGAAACAAAACTTGACCAATTTCTAGTCTAGAGTAAAGGATCTAGCATTTTCTTCACAAGTGAAACAGTTTAATTCTCCCATTTAAAAAAAAACAGGAAGAAAGAAAGATTAACTCTATAAAAAAAATCAGACGTACTCCATAATTGTATAAAAACTCCCTCTAAACCTAACTGAACCATCATTCAGGGAGGCTTCAAAGGTTTAGCAGCTCGTATTAAGTTCAGTAGGACAAGGTGGAAGTCAGTGCCAGAGAAATGATGTAGGCACAACTGGAAAATTCCTTGCAGATCATTTGAACATCTAGATATTTTGCTACAGAAAAAACATCTCCATAACAAGTGACTTCTAGTTCAGAAGGAAAGAAAGGAGAATACAAATTAATTTATTAATGTACCTTTTCATTTGTGGTAAAGGCTCTTCAGAAAATGATGTATGAGTATTTTAAAGCCTTTGGGCATTGCTGCTGGCCCCATTTCAGAAGTACAGCTCTTGAGTGAAGACAAAATTAACTCTATTCTTCTAAACCAGAGGTTTGATCCTAAGTGTGGTGAATGTTTAAATTGGGTTATTGGCTGTGAGATATTCACATATGTAAACGTAATAAGTAGTATAGTTATGCCAAATTAAACACAAAACCACTCACAGAATTGAGCTTCTAAAGAAGATTTTTCATCAAAGGATGACTTAAGTAGAAGAGCTTTTAGATTTGCTTTGGTGTCAGAATTCATGTCACTGAGAAAAAAGAGATGTCAGTGTTCTTCATATGAAGACAATGAGAAGATTATCCCATTATATATGGAATTGTTCGAATTATAGAATCATTATGGTTGGAAAAGACCCCTAAGATCATTTGAAAAGTCATGGTGGTCAGGTGAAGTCCCTGGAGACTGGAAGAAGGGTAACATCATCCCCATTTTCAGAAACGGCAGAAAGGAGGACCCAGAGAACTACAGGTGTGTGAGCCTCACCTGTGTGCCTGCTAAGATCAAGGAGCAGATTGTCATGCAAGCAATGTTAAGGCACATGCAAGATGAAGAGGTGATGCTAGAAAGCCAGCATGGATTCACTAATGAAAAATTGTGCCTGACCAATCTAGTGGGCTTCTATGATGGAGTGACTGTAACAGTCAATGGGGCAAGACCAACTGATGTGGTCTACCTAGATTTCTGTAAGGTCTTTGACATAGTTTCACGTGACAACATTATTTGTAAATTAAAGAGATATAGATTTGAAGGGTAGACCACTAGATGGATAAAAAATTGGCTGAATGGATGTGGCCAGAGGGTTGAGGTCAATGGCTCTGTGTCTAGGTGGACACTGGTGGTGAGTGGTGTTTCTCAGGACTCTTTTTTGGAACCGGTGCTCTTCAACATACTTATTAATGACACAGACAGTAGGATCGAGTACACCCTCAGTGAGTTTGCAGATGACACAAAGTTGAGTGGTGCAGTTGATTCACCAGAAGGACAGGATGCCATCAAGAGGATCTTGGATACTTGACAAGTGGGCCCATGAGAACGGTGAGATTCAACAAGTCAAAGTGTAAGGTCGTGCACTTAAGTCAGGGCGATCCTAACCATAAGTACAGTCTAGGAGATGAAATCATTGAGAGCAGACCCGGGGAGAAGGACTTGGGGGTCATGGTGGATGAAAAGCTGCATGTGAGTCAGCAATGTGCACTTGCAATGCAGAAAACCAACTGTATCCTGGGCTGCATCAGGAGAGGAATGACCAGCAGGTGTAGGGAGGTGATTCTGCCCCTCTACTCTGTCCTCATGAGACCCCACTTGGAGTACTGCATCCAGTTCTGGAGCCCTCAGCGTAAGAAAGATGTGGACCTTTTAGAGTGAGTCCAGAGAAGGGCCATGGGGATAATCAGAGAGCTGGAGCACCTCCCCTATGAGGACAGGCTGAGAGAGTTGGGGTTGTTCAGCCTGGAGAAAAGAAAGCTTCAGGAGCACTTCATAGTGGTCCTCCAATACCTAAAGGGGACCTATATAAAAGGGGGAGAGAAACTTTTTACCCAGGTAGAAAGCAATAGAAAAAGGGGGAATGGCTTCAAACTGAAGGAGGGAAGATTTAGATCAGATCTTAGGAAGAAATTCTTTACCCAGAGGGTGGTAAGGCACTGGAACAGGTTGCCCAGAGAAGTTGTGGATGCCCCATCCCTGGCAGTGTTCAAGGCTCGGCTGAATGTGGCCCTGGGCAACCTGGTCTAGTGGGAGCAATCCCTGCCTATGGCAGGGTGTTGGAGCTAGATGAACTTTAACATCCCTTCCAACTTGGGCAATTCTATGATCTATAAATCTATAAATTATCAGGTCCAGCTGTCAACCTATCACCACCAGGCCCACTAAACCATATCACTAAGTGCCACATCTACTCTTTGGCTGCATTACAAACAGCTGTGGCTTTCTTGATAAATGGTCATTGACATTTAGTTGTCATATGGGCTAAATAGAAATCTCTTCATGGACTAGTACTCTTTAATAAAGGTCACACATGTATGGTAGTTGACTATGTAAAATAAGACTATCCTAATAATGAGGTATAAAAAAGAACATGAGCTTTTTAAAACTTGAATTGGCACATGACCTCTTGATGGGAAAAGCACTGTTATGTAAGTGATCTGCCACCACTGAAATATGCCACAGAAAAACATAAAATGTGAAACTCTTAATCCTGGAAATCTGTGTGATTAAGTCCCCAAAGACCTGGGCCTTCTCAGCCTTACCTATTTTCAGGGCAATTTTGTCAGTTTTCTTTTTTGAAAGACAGTTCCTCTGCACTGGGTAAATCCAAGAAGTTAAAGTCCAAGGCTTTTTACATCTGTGCCACAAAACCTTAGTTTTTTGTGGTAAGTGACCCTGGGGGGGGGCGGGGACAGGAATGTTAAGATTAGCTGCGTGCTGGCGGGAACTACGGAAGTGAGAAGTTCTATAAAGCCTAGAAATAAATACTTTTAATAGCATTTTCCCCACAAAAACCCCCACTAACCTAGTAATCATAAACATCTTTGTTTGATGCTTTTTCAGAACTTTATTTTGGTGCTGAATGTCTGTGCTCCTACTAACTCAGAGTTTATTGCTCCACACCTCTGAATACCACATCTGCCATGCTAACTGTGACCTCATTTGTGGAAGCAAAGTTACTTTTTGCTAGAATTTTGTCATATCTGAAGGGAATGGTATTCTGCAGTGTATTAGAAGGGATGTGGTTAGTAGGTCAAGAGAGGATCTTCTCCCTCTGTACTCTACCCTGGTGAGGCTGCATCTGGAATATTGTGTCCAGTTCTGGGCCCCTCAGTTTAAGAAGGATAAGGAACTGCTGGAAAGAGTGCGGCACAGAGCCACCAAGATGACGAAGGGTNCAAAACCCATCTGGATGCGCTTCTGTGTGACCTAGTCTAGGGAATCTTGCTGTGGCAGGGGGGTTGGACTAGATGGTCTTTTGAGGTCCCTTCTAGGTCCTAACATTCTGTGGTTCTTTCAAAGGAAATAATTGAAAACATGTCAACACTTCTGCTTTGATGACTAAACATGCACAAAGTCTCACAGAGCTTCAAGATGTATGCTGTCCGCAGAAAACCATGGATATGAATCAATGTACAAAACCAAGCTTCACTTATAGACAAGGAAAAGTGAGTTTGGGAGGAATCTAATGACATTTCCCAGTAATGCCATTGCTTAACTTTCTTTGCCTCTGTCTTTAACATGGAGGAGGGGACCTGGAGTACTCAGTGCCATGAGCCAGGGATCAGTGACAGCGAGTCTGTTAATGCTCTAGTTGACCCTGAACTAGTGCGGGACTTGCTCCTCCAATTGGACCCCTATAAGTCTATGGGGCCTGATGGAATCCACCCAAGGGTACTTAAAGACCTGGCGGAGGTCATAGCGAGCCCTCTCTTGATGATTTTTCAATGCTCTTGGGAGTCTGGTGAGGTTCCAACTGACTGGAAGCGGGCAAATGTTGTTCCGATTTTCAAGAAGGGCAACAGAAATGACCCTGCTAACTGTACGCCGGTCAGTCTCACTTCTGTGCCTGGCAAAATTATGGAGAGGATTATTCTAGGAGCTATAGATAAGCATCTGACATACAATGCTGTCATTTGTCCTAGCCAGCATGAAGGGGAAATCACAGAATCACAGAATCATCATGGTTGGAAAGGACCCTCAAGATCATCTAGTCCAACCGATAGCCCTACACTACTCTTACCCCTAAATCATCCCCTGAACACATCTATCCTCTTCTTAAAAACCTCCAGGGATGGTGACTCTACCACCTCCCTGGACAGCCTATTCCAACATCTCACCAGTCTTTCAGTAAAGAAATTCTTCCTAATATCTAATCTAAACCTACCCTGACNCAAGGCTTTTCATACTGTTTCCCACAGCATCCTAATGGATAAATTGTCAAGGATTCAACTAGACGGGAGAATCAGGAGGTGGGTGAATAACTGGCTTAGGGGTTGGGCTCAGAGGGTTTTGGTGAATGGCACTATGTCTGGGTGGCAACAAGTGATGAGTGGTGTCCCACAGGGATCCATCTTAGGGCCAGTCATGTTTAATATCTTTATAAATGACATGGACTTAGGACTGGAATGTATAGTAAGTAAATTTGCAGATGACGCTAAATTGGGAAGTGATGTTGACTCTAGCGAGGGCAGAGAGGCACTTCAGAGGGATCTTAATAGATTAGAGGACTGGGCTACCTTAAACCGTATGAAATTTAACAAGGACAAGTGCCGGGTTCTGCACTTGGGTAGGGCCAACCCCAAAACAACTTACCAATTGGGGAATGTGAGGCTGGAGAGTAGCACTGTGGAGAGGGATCTGGGAGTTTTGGTAGATGATAGGTTGAATATGAGCCAGCAATGTGCATTGGCGGCTACAAGGGCCAATAGGATTCTGGGGTGCATTAAGCACTCCATTACTAGCAGATCGAGGGAAGTGCTGATCACACTCTGCTCCGCTCTGGTGCGGCCTCACCTGGAGTACTGTGTGCAGTTTTGGGCACCACAGTACAAGAAGGACATGAGGTTGTTGGAGAATGTCCAAAGGAGGGCCACAAGGATGGTAAAGGGAATGGAGGGGAAGTGTTATGAGGAAAGGCTGAAAGCACTTGGTCTGTTCAGCCTGGAGAAGAGGAGACTTAGGGGAGACCTCATAGCTGTTTATAACTTTCTCACCAGGGAGGGAGGGGTGGGTGCTGACCTCTCTGGTGGATAGTAACAGGACGCGGGGGAACGGCATGAAGCTGTGCTGGGGGAGATTTAGATTGAATATTCGTGGGAGCTTCTTTACCCAGAGGGTGGTGGAGCATTGGAACAGGCTCCCCAGGGAGGCTGTTATGGCCCCTACTCTCACAGAGTTTAAGAAGCAATTGGACAAGGCACTTAGGCACATGGTGTGACTATGGAGTTGTCCTGTGCCTAAACAAGAGTTGGAATAGATGATCCTAATGGGTCCCTTCCAACTCTGACTATTCTGTGATTCTGTGACATATCTCTCACGCACTTCAGTTTGCACTGTGAAAATTCTGATTGATCAGAAACTGTTTAAGATCGTGGGGAGTCCTCTGTACTTATTAATTGTAAATATGCCAACAGAATACAACCTCTGAAATTGTGGAAGACAAAGCTAGCTAGGGTAAATTTTGCAGAAAGTACTGTTTCTAGACTTTATTTCAAATTTCAATTCAAATTTCACAACTAAACTTCAAATTCCTGGAAATACTCATGGACAGTTATCATTAGAACGTTCTTGGGTGTTGCTGTACTTATATTAATGTCATATTAATTGTGTGTTAAATCCTTATATACAGGTATAATCCTGAAACAGTTGATGTTAAATCCCTCAGGTGTCAGCATCAATCCTGCCTTACCAAAAAGCACATTTGGGATGATGACTAATACTCTGAAGGGCACACAACGTGAATAGTAACAAACCCACAAAAACCCCCCACACTGTCTTGTAGCAAGTCATACTGGAGGTTCTGATGTTCTTTAAACTTATCTTGGTACATGATCACTAATCATTTTTATCTGGTATTCCAGGAGCAGCAAGTACATGGTGCACAGGATGAAACTGTTTATAAATAGAGTGCTGCACAGAAAGAGGAGGTGCAGTTTCTGCTTCACTGTCCTTTCAGTATGGCTCATTTGTTTTCAAGGTATTAAAATGATAACTTTCAAGGGCACATTGCAAAGCCTGCATTTGTAGAGAGAAAGCTGTGGATAAGGGACAGATGAATGCACTCAGGTTGATGACCAGTAGTTTTCAAGATTTTTTTGAGTCAACCTATCTGATGATGTCTGTTCTACCTTTGTTGTTTTTTAAGGGGAAAAAATCCTAAAAGCTAAAGAAAACTGTAGGTTACTGCTGTGATGACCTTATCTTCCAAAAAAGCCAATGCATGTTAACGGCTCTCAACCCTATCATGGAGAAAAACGATGTTTTAGACTTTCTTTGCTTGTTCAAGTTTCTTAAGATTTTGATTTTAAACTTTACTATAACATTATAATTTTGTAGCATATAAAAGCTATTATATTTTTATTCTAGTAGTGCAAGTGACCAGAAGGGACCTTTTAGATTGAAGTATTTTATAGCAGTGGAATATTGCAGGACTCTCAACTCCTCCCTTTTCCAATATGTTCTTTTGAAAGAATACCTCCCAGAAGTTCAGTCCACATGCATCTATGGTTGTGTTTGTGTCTACTAATATAAAAAGTTGTTTTCCATAGTCTTCCACCTATCTTTTAAGAGATGTTTCTGTGATCTACTGGGAAGGAGTCATTTGAGATGAGAGGTTTATCCAGATCCTATCTCTTAACAACAGTATCTACTTTGGGTTACTCTACTACAAGAATTCCTGCTAAACTGAGATACTGAGATTAGATCCAGCTGATGCTCAGCTGATGAATGCCAGAGAAAAACAACTTACTTCTTTCTTTGTTCAGCATAAATGTGGTCTAGGATTAAAAGGCTTGAATAAAGATTTGAGAACAAGCTTTAGGGAACTACCATTAATTAAGTTTAGTATTTGATCTATGTTCTTCTTTTTATTGCAGAAATTGTAAGACATTATTTGAAAAAAAAAAGTAAAAATATATTTAAAGAAATAAATCAAAGTATGATAAATTAATTGAATGCTGCCACCTGAGAGCATAATTTCTCAATTTACTTGTCTTTTTTTCATTCATAAATATCTTCCTAGACATGTATACAATAATTATTATGATTTGTGATTTTTTGGTGTTGTTTTTAGTGTTGCCCAGAAAGTGTGCTGCTAAAAAAAGAAAATTTGGTGCACGAGCTATCTTATTCTGGGAGCACAGTCCTGAAGCAGGTAAAATGGGATAGCTGGGACAGAGACTGGTAGCGTAACTACATTGAAGGGAAGGCTTGGTACATACCCATTGATGGGTCTTATTGCTGCTGGAGCTACACCTTTACTTCTTAGTAGAGGTCCCAGGGCAATGGAAAACAATGGCAAGACTGTGGGAGGTAATGATATGGTGCCCAGGAGTCCTGGGCTCCTTCTGCTCCTGCTCTTTGCATTGCCTTCTCCTGAAATCCAGTCTGCCCGCCACTGTGATCCCTGGGCATCCTGGTACTGTTTGCCCTCTCAGACTGAGAACTGTGGTCTCCTGGGGTAGGGGAGAAATTAGTGGAAAACACTTTACGTGCTTGGCTTTTCCCATTAGGGGAAAGAGATGCATATGTTGAACCTTTATCAGATGTTAATGTCTAATCGACTTTGTTTTGGCCCCAAGGATGGTTACTATTTGCTTTGTGTTGATTATCATGAAATGAGCTGAAGCTACTAGTCCTAATGAGAGTAGTAGTCATTATTTTAAGTGTATTTTTTGTGTTAATTTATAAATTCCAATTAAAGTCAGATAATGAAGTGATTGAACATATTCAAATAAAAATACTTTATTGGAAAAATGTCTAATCAGTGAAACTGGAGCTATAGGGCTTTTTTTTGCTAATAAAACCAGAAGCCTAAACCATTATGACAGCATCAGTGATGCTAAAAATGCACCACCATACTCACTCACTACTCCATCCCTTTCTCTTTTTGGCAAGGTTTTGACAGTAAATTTCAAATGAATGCCCTTGAGTACCTAAGCACACAATTAACCATAAAAAATTCTTGTTTTTTCTTATAATGATTTTATGTACATTTCTGAATGTTTTACTAAGGGCTTTTGTTCTTGTTTTATAAGCATTGGGATTTGTTCTGATATTGTGGAAAAACTACAGCTGTAATACCTACATACGTAGAACTTGATACAACCAAACAAATACAAGTTCTGAAACAGAAGTTGTTGCATGCGGCAAATTGGAAGCTAACTTATTGCTAATGATGACCTTGTGAGCAGCACATCATAGCTTTCTAAAAATGATATTATTCAGATAATAACATCAGAAATAGCTTTCAATGAAACACTGATTATATTTCAAAAAAAGTAAAGCTGAATGTTTATTCAGATCTTTCGTTGATCCACAGAATAAAATAATTACATAATTTTGTAGGCATCAACATGCTTGGAGTTGCAATAAGAAAATGTAGATACTTTTCAGGTAAGACTACAGGTACTTGGAAGTGGTGCAGATGCAGGTACATGGGTAGAAAGCTGCCCTTTGAATTTCTGGTTTTTGACAATTCAAAAATATAACTGCATTTACCATTGTAGGAATTTCATAGTCCAGATGCAAATACTTTAACAATCCACTCTTATTGCTGGATTTAGTGATATTATTCCAGGTAAAGTTCAGCATGCAGGTTAAGGAAAGTAACAAAAAATATTACTATGAAGAAACGTCAAGCAAAGTATTTCGTAGAACACCAAACCATCCTTCACAGAAATTATGAGGCCTCTCCTCATAAGGCCTGTTTTCCAGACCCCTGATTAGCTTAGTTGCCCTTCTCTCCAGTACCTCAATGTCCTTCCTAAACTGCAGTGCCCAAAACTGCACACAGGACTCGAGGTGTGGCCTCACCAGTGCTGTGTACAGTGGCAAGATCACCTCCCTGCTCCTGCTGGTCACACTATTCCTGATGCAAACCAGGATGCCATTAGCCTTCTTAGCCACCTGGGCACACTGCTAGCTCATGTTCAGCTGGCTGTTAATCAGCACCCCCAGGTCCTTCTCTGGTGGGGAGCTCTCCAGCCACTCTTTCACGAGCCGGTAGCGCTGCTGGGGGTTGTTACGATCAAAATGCAGGACTCTACATTTACCCTTATTAAAACTCATCCCATTGTTCTCTGCCCATCTATCCAGCCTATCTAGGTCCCTCTGCAGAGCCTGCCTACCCTCAAGCAGATCAACACTCCCACACAATTTGGTGTCGTCTGCAAACTTACTGAGGGTGCTCTCAATCCCCACATCCAGGTCATCAATAAAGATGCCAAACAAGACTGGACCCAAAACTGAGCCTTGAGGGTCACCACTGGTCACTGGCAGCCAGCTAGATTTCACTCTGTTAATCCCAACTCTCTGGGAACAGCCATCCAGCCAGTTTTTAACCAGTGAAGAGTACATTTATCTATACCATGATTCGCCAGTTTCTCCAGGAGAATTCTGTGGGAGACTGTGTAAAATGCCTTACCAAAGTCCAAGTAGACAACACAGCTATCCAAAAGGCAAGTCACACGGTCATAGAAAGAGATCAGATTAGTTAAGCAAGACCTCCCTTTCATAAACCCATGCTGGCTGGCCCTGATCCCTTGGCTGTCCTGCAATTGCTTTGAGAGCTCAAGATGATCCTCTTCATGATCTTTCCTGGTACTGAAGTCAGGCTGACAGACCTGTTGTTCCCTGGAGCCTCCTTCTGGCCTTTCTTACAGATGGGCATCACATTAGCTACCCTCCAGACATCTGTCACCTCCCCTGTTGACCAAGACTGTTGAAAAATGATGGAGAGAGGCTTGGTGAGCTCTCCTGCCAGCTCCTGAAATACTCTTGGGTGAATGCCATCCAGCCCCATAGACTTATGAATGTCTAGGTGCAGAAACAAATCATTAACTACTTCTTCCTGGATTATGTGGGGGTTGTACTGTTCTCCATCTTTGCCTTCAAGCTCAGGAGGCTGAATACCCTGGGAGCAGTTGGTCTGTCCATTAAAGACAGAGGCGAAGACAACATCAAGTAACTCAGCCTTTTCCTCATCCTTGGTTACAACGCTCCGCTCCTCATCCAGTACTCTTTTTATTATTGATGTACTTGTATAAACATTTTGTCCTTTATGTTGGTGGCCAAGTTGAGTTCTGCCTGGGCTTTTGCCTTTCTAATTTTCTCTCTGTATAACCTGACAAGTTCTCTGTATTCCTCCTGAGTTGCCTGGCCCTTCTTCCAAAGGTGGTAAACCCTCTTTTTCTTCCTAGGTCACATCAAAAGCTCCCTATTCAACCAGGCTGGCCAATTTCCCTGCCCTTTAATCTTACAACACATGGGGATAACCCTCTCCTGGGCCTTTAAGATTTCTTTCTTGAAGGGTGTCCAGCTTTCCTGGACCCCTTTGCCCTTTAGAACTGTCTCCTAAGGGACTCTCCCAACCAGTGTTCTGAAAAGTCCAAAGTCTGCCCTCCGGAAATCCAAGGTGGAGGTTCTGCTAACCACTCTCTTTACATCTCTAAGAATTGAGAACTTAATCAATTCATGATCACTAAGCCCAAGATGGCCTCCAACCACCACATCTCCCACTAGTCCTTCTCTATTAGTGAACAGGAGGTCGAGCAAAGCACATTCCCTGGTAAACTCATCTACCAGTTGTGTCAGGAAATTATCTTCCATACACTTGAGAAACCTTCTAGCCTGTCTGCTCTCTGTTGTATTAGATTTCCAGCAGATATTTGGTAGGTTGAAGTCCTCAACCAGAACAAGGGCTGGTGATTGTGAGATTTCAGCCAACTGTTTATAGAATATTTCATCTGCCTGCTCATCTTGGTTGGGTGGTCTGTAGCAGACTCCCGGCACAAGATCTCCCTTATTTGCCTTCCTTTTCATCCTTACCCATAAATACAGAGTGGACTCCCTTGTTTTATTAACTCCTTTTTGGGTCCTAGGTGTGGCTGGTCCTGGTCTTAGTCTCAGAATTGGTCAAAGGTTTATGTGTAATGGAATTGTCCATACAATACTTATATAATATGGAGTAGCTACGTGGACTAGTAACACTTCATAGTATTAATTTAGCATGGTATCAGTCACTTACCAAGGATCAGTCAAGGGCAAGGGATCTCTCCACCTTGGATAAGGAAGGTTTTCTTAGTCTCAGGTAAGGAATTTCTACCCCTGAGAAGCATCCCTGCTCAAGCAGAGTCACCTGGCATGCAGTCCAGCTGCAATACAGGGAGAGCTCAAATTAGGCCCATCTTGATGGTGATATTTATAGACTGAAGTAGTTGTCTGCCTGTCAGTAGTAGAGACAAGATAGGCATCTTCTAGTATCTTGTTCTGTACTTCGGTTATCCTGCACTTTTGAGTTTCAAAAACACTTTTTGAAATATTTTTCAAGACACCTTAACTCCCTTGTATGTGAGCCAGAGCTGGCTTAATTTCTGTGGCTGTGAGATACCACTCAAGAAGACCACTGAGAATGGAAACAAATTAGAATGTGCTGAACATCTTGCATGGTAATAGGATGTAATTCCAGCTGGACTTGCTGTTTTCATAGTTAATTATTTTAGTTCTTGAAGAAAAAAAATGTCAGATGACTTAATTAAAATGACTGTATAATTTCATTTTCTAATGAAAAGAAAAAGGGGCAGTGGAGAATAAGAATATTTGAAACAATAAATAAGAAACAAGTAAAGGAAATTATGCTGAAATTAAGCATTGTTGTATTCCTTATTTGTTCTATAACTATTTAATAATGGTAACTCTATTCTGCAGCCCTACACACATTCTTAATGCTATACGCATCCACTGCCCAGTGGTAATTTGCAGGGGAATACTTACAGAATGAACTAATGGAGGAAATGGTAAGTTAATTAAGAATTTGTTCTTAAAATACAAGTCAAATAAATTGACTCCAAGCAGACCACTGAAGTGCTACTTTACTAAAATTTGGCCACAAAAAGACTGTGTATGAGAAGTACATAATGTTTCTTTCCCAAAATAAGTACAGCACAGAAGGTATTAACGTAATTCCTGTTCCTCTCACCTCAAGCTCACTTTGTTCTTGTTCACTTAATGCTTCTTGAGGAACTGGAAAGAAGCAGATAGTTTCCACACATGTAGAGTGCTATGGCATGGGTAGTAAATTTTGTTTTTACAACCATTCGTTCAGATGTTGCTGGTGCTTTTCTGTAATGTGTCTGACTAGTCAGCTGCCTTTGAGCATTTGTGATGACTATCCAGGGGGCTCTTCAACTGTCAGTGTGGACTAATAGATGCTGAAGAACATTGTACCACCTGCCACTCTGATTTTAAGATGACTGGGGAAAATGATACAGTTTCGTACCTAACAATTTCCCTAGCAAGCAGGTATTCCTTTTTCATCTGATTTGTTGGCTCTGAGATTTATGAACTCCCCTGCATACAGCGGCTGCTGACACAGGCTGCAGACAAGGCTGTGCAAGGGTACATCAAGAAACACGAGAGGAAATTAGAATGGTGAGAATTTGGAGATGCTTGATGAGGCTGGCTGATAACTCCCACTCTGGAGGGAACTGCAAGGTATGCTTTTGTAGTGGGGAAAATTAGCAAGCCACTTGGAGAGAATATTGGTATTGAAAAACATATTTTCTTGCTGCTCAATAATATCCCTTCTGAATGTCTGTGTTGGTGACTGTTAGGTCACTCAGTGAGATTTCAAGGAAGTGCAATAAAACCCTTCTGTTGTAACCAAAGGAATATATGACTAGGGGTTTTTTGAAGTTTCAGGGTAGCCAGCTGATGAAAGCAATCCAAATCTTTCAGCTACCTGTCCACTGTATGCATTGCAGGGAAGTTGCTTAGGAGGGACAGATTCTGTACGTGAGAGGTCTGCTGTGCAAACCCCTTAGACCTCTGCTTCTCCAAATGAGTGTTGCAGGATGTGGATCTGAGGTTTCAGGATGCCCCAATTCACTGCTGGGAAGGAGCTGCCACTTGCAGGAGAAGGATGAGCCTTCCCATTAGTCTCGTGATCTGACTTCCCACATGACAGGCAAGACCAGACGCACCTGGAAGTCACAACTGAGAGCTCAGCTGCCACTCCTCTTTGGTCCTGCTTGGGTGGCTTCCCTCTAAGAAACTAGGATAAAGATGTAATCTCTCTCGCCAGTGTATTTGGACTCAAGATATGCCTGTTTCTTAGAGACACATACTTAAAGGTCCTGTGACAGGACTACTGAGGCTCAATTTTTTTTTGACAAATCACAGAATCAATCACAGAATGTTAGGAATGTTGGAAGGGACCTCTCAAGATCACCTATTACAGCCCCTCCTTCAGAGCAGGTTCACCTAGAGCATGTTGCACAGAATGGCATCCAAGTGGGTTTTGAATGTCTTCCAGAGATGGAAACTCCACCACCTGCCTAGGCAGCCTGTTCCAGTGCTCCACCACCGTCAAAGTAAAGAAGTTCCTCCTTATGTTTAGACAGAACTTCTGATGTTCCAGTTTGTGCCCTCTACCTCTTGTCCTGTCACTGGGCACCACTGAAAAAAGCCTGGCCCCAGTCTCCTGGCACACATCCATTAAGTATTTATAAGCATTGTTAAGATCCCCCCTCAGTCTTCTTTAGGCTAAACCGACCCAGCTCTCTCAGCCTTTCCCCATAATTGAGATGTTCAAGCCCCCTAATAATTTTTGTAGCCCTTTTCTGTACCCTCTCCAGAAGTTCCCTGTCCTTCTTGAACAGGGGATACCAGAACTGGGTGCAATACTCCAGGTATGGCCTCATTAGGACAGAGTAGAGAAGTGCTCTGAGCCCTTCACCAGATTCATTACCCTTCTTTGGACACTCTCCAGTAGCTGAATGTCCTTCTTGTATTGAGAGGCCCAAAACTGAACACAGTATTTGGGGAGTGGCCTTACCAGTGCCGAGTACAGGGGGACAATCACCTCGCTAGTCCTGCTGGCCACACTGTTTCTGACACAATCCAGGATGCTGTTGGCCTTCTTGGCTATCTGGGCACACTGCTGGCTCATCATCATCAGCTGTTGACCAACACTCTTAGGTTCTTCTCTGCTGTGCAGCTTTACAGCCACTCTGCCCAAAGCCTGTAGCGTTGCATGGGACTTTTGTCATCAAAGTGAAGGACACGGTACTTCACCTTGTTGAACCTTAGCTCATTGATCTCAGCCCATCAATCCAGACTGTCCAGGTCCCTCTGTAGAGCCTTCCTACCCTCAAGGAGATCAATACTTCCATCCAACTTGGTGTCATCTGCTGAGGGTGCACTTGATCCCCTGATGCAGATTATTGATAAAGATATTAAACAGAATTGATCCCAATAGTGAGCCCTGGAGAACACCACTTGTGACCATCCACCAACAGATTTTAACTCCATTCATCAGCACTCTTTGAGCTCGACCATCCAGACAGTTTTTAATCCAGTGGAGAGTAGGCACATCCAAACCATGTGCAGCCTGTTTCTACAGGAGAATACTGTGGGAGACAGAGTCAATGGCTTTACGGATGTCTATGTAGATTACACACACAGCTTTTCCCTCATCTATCAAACAGGTCACCTTGTCATAGAAGGAGATCAAGCTAGTCAAGCAGTACCTGCCTTTTATAAACCCATGCTGGTTGGGCCTGACCCCCTAGTTTTCCTGTGCAGGCTGTGCAATGGCACACAAGAAGATATTCTTTTACTAAAGGATTGAAAATAATTAAAAAGAAGACATCAGTAAGACAACTTTAAGTTTGACTAATGAAAAAATATTTTGAGAAATTTATTTTCCTATGAATGAACAGGGCTGTTTTACAGCTTTGCATATGAAATACATCCATTTACTATTTAAATGTAGTGGCAATTTGTGATTAGACATGAGTAAGAAGCTGAAACTGAGTCAGTTATTTTTAGCAAAATTTTTTCGATAGAAGAAAAACCACAACTTTTCACATATAAGTTAAACTGTCAGTCTAAAAATTTACCTTATGATTATGTAAATCTTAATATTGAAAGAGAAAAACAAGAAGAAAACCAGAGATTTTCTGCAGGATTTTCCTTTTCGCTCTAGTGCAAATCTTATGCTGGCTGATTAGGTGTCAGCCATAATGCGGAATTTCATTCTGTCTTCAAGCATTGAAGTTTGGCCAGTTTACATAATACTATTGTGACTGAAAATAATTTTATCCATGCCTGCTGTTTTTCAGCTTGTCTTAAAGGCAGAGTGGAGTTATTTATGTAAATATTTCTCAAAAGATCATGTCTTCTCTCACATGAGAGTAAAAAATAATCCACCTACCATTATAACCTTTAAAAAAAATTACAAGGAGGAGATCAGATGACTGTGTATAGTGAACTGGCAAAGATGCATACAAGAATCTATTCTTGCCACCAATGAAGTTGCAGTATGTGGCACCAAAAATAGAATTTTAAACTTAACCTAAAAGTACAGCAACAAGTCATGTAGCTAAATAAGCATGATTTCCCCTTACAATGAGAATAGTAAGGGAAAAAAATGCATTTGTGGTATCAGGCTGAATAGAGCGAAACTACCACAGAGGAAGCAGAGTCTTGAAGTTTTAGTCAAGAGTTGAAGTGGAAAGACTGCTCCAATTACTTCAAGGTGCCCAGTTTCATGTGCTGTCTTACAGATTGTTCTGGTAAATCCTGTCACTTGAGAAAAAGCCCTACTCTTCCTTATACAGGTGATGGTTATTATTTTTCCTGTCTAAGCTCTCCTGTAGGTATACTGCAAATACAAACCATATTTTCAGCTTTCTATGTCAGAAATACAGATTCCAGTTGACAGAAGAAAAAATTCAAGTGATATCGATAAGCCTGTATATCTGGAATAACATATCTTTCAATATTGTCTGTGACATCTCACCAAAGTTGAGAACCACTTGCATATGTATATATGTTACTTTCCAGGATGGAAAGTTAGGACAGATTGTGTTTGAAACAGTAGATGCATTTTCTAAGCTAGTGATGGTTTAAATATACAATTTTGCAGCAAATTAAACTTTGTCAATTGTCCCTTCTCTTGGACAGCTTAAGATTAATATTTTATGGAAAGAAATAATGTGGGTTTTTCTCTAAAATGTCTTTGCTTTGCATTCTTTATAAAGAGAGAAGAAAATATTGAAGAAATACAGATATTTTAAATTATTTATCAGGCCTTTTGATCTTGGATAAGAGCATTATTTTAAGATGTACCTTTCCTGGGAAATTCCTGGGAAATTCCAAGCAAAAATACATTGACATTAAGGAAGAATTATTGAAGCTTTCTTCGTATTCTAAAATGTGAAAAGGTTTGATTTTTTTTACTGGAAGTAGCTTAAGCCTATAAAAGCCGTCTTTCATGTTACTACTGTTGCTGGTGTGCAATGATTACACACTTTTAAGTTTGTAAAATTTACAAAAAGCTACTGCTACACAGCTCACCAAATCAAATTCCCAAGAAAGTTCTCTTCAAATACATACAATTCTGCTTTATCAGAGATGTTAAACATTTGTCCTCCATTTAATTGAAATGAGTCCTTTGAGGTTTTTTTGTTTGTCTGGGGTTTTTCTTTTTAATTTTCTTTCTTTTTTTTTTTTATTTTAAAAATTAAATATAATGTGCTAATATTGTAAGTGAAATGAAGCTAAAACACAAATAGTTTGAAAGGCCAGACTTTCCTAACTCTTGATTTTAAAAGATTTGTGAAAACCTTCCCTGTGCTGTCTGGCTGTGCTGCTGTGGTGGATCTGCCCAAAGGCTGAAGCAGATGAAACACTGGGAATGGCAATTTTGCAACTGGTATGAGTGTTTTCAAAATCAGATTCTTAATGTATTGCAAATAATTTTAACCGCATTTAATAGTTGTTCCACTTTACAAGGTGTTAATTTTTCAAGCTGTGAGATAATCAAATAAAACATAAAACCATATTTTTCTTCTTAGATAAGAATTTTCATTTTTCTGGTCTCCATATTTTGAATGGAGACTCCTCAAACAAGTGCTGTTTGTTAGTGGAATGCTGACCTTGTCTCTGAATGAGTACTATAATATTGAAAGCAAAGTGATGAAGCATTTTCATCTATTTGACTTTTGATTGTTTCTACTAGTTATTTAGGACTGTTGTCTTCAAATAGATGAGCTGGATTGTTATATACAATGCAGTCCTGCTGAATTCTTCATCTGTAAAACAGCTTGTGTGTTCCATGATTTTTCTGTGCTGCCTGACAACTGTTTGACTATGGTGCTTTAACTTCTTCTTGCAGTGAGAAAGCAAACCTTATACCCTGTATAATTAATTTTCTCCTTTGATTTCCTTTCCTTCTTGTTCAGTAAATGAAACTGCTGCTCCAGAAGATATTGGTGAAAATTTAATATAGATTTGGGTTCTGATATTGCTAGATAGAGTTGTCATTTATTCAAAACTGGTAAAGAACTGCTTGCTTGTTTAATTTGGACTGTTCTCTTCCTCACATTATACGGGAGATAAGTTGAATGACATTTTCGGTAGACATGGGAAGAAAGGTACCATAGATAACACTGTGGACAACACTTTGTCATAGCAGCTCTCTCTAGGAAGGTACTTGGCAAACACCCAAGCATGTATGGTGCCTGAGCTCTTCAGAGGGTTGAATCACCTCTTCTGTCCCTTTGTTATAGCTCCCACATGACACTTGCTAGCATTGACTTAACCCATGGATTAAAGTTTCATGTCTCTCTGACAACTCTCAGCACCTTTGTGCAGACCTAAGATGTCTCCAGGCTGTTTCTTCCTCACTTCCCAAAGTTTACTGTTAGTTTAGAGTGTTCTTCATAGCCTCAAAATGGGCTTGCTCGTTGGTTCCAGGAGAGCTTTCAAAAATGCAAAGCCAAACTTTTTGGCAGGTTTTAATCTGATAACTATTTCTAGCAAACTGAACTGTTGGGAGAAGCACTGCACTGAGCAGTGAAGGTGGGAGAGCAGATATTTAAAATGGGCTTAGTCGGGAGCTGCCTGAAGCTAGCATGTACAGGGTTCAGGGCTTGTCACTGGACACTGTCAGCTGAATGTACAGGAATGACTAGAAATGGAACAAGGAAGATCGTGCTTGCTTGCTCTTGGGAGGGGGAGGGAGTGTATGCGTATGGGGTTTGCTGCACCTCTTTTTTTGTGGCCCGTTCAGCTACGCTGCTGCTGCTGGAGGGATGTTGCCTGAGTTCCCTTTAAACAGGCAATTTTGGTCCTTCACCGTGGAAGCTGAGCTGGTATTACCCTATAACCTCTGAGTACTCAGGTACCTTGCAACATGCATACCTTTGAAAAAGCTCTTTGTAATTGAGAGATTGGCTGTATGGGATGCTTTAGGTTTGTAGTGCTCTGATATTAGAGAATATCAAAGTATTTAGCTAATGCTACATGAAAAGTTTAAAAATCCTTTTTATATTAAAGTTTTACATTTTTTATTTCAGATTATAAATCCACTTAATGAAGGAAGGATAGAGTTTAAAAAGCCTCCAGTAGTAAATCTGCAGCATAACTCATAAGCATTGAGTTCTTATATGTAACTGTTATGTTGAGGTTAGCAGGAACTGCAAGATTTCTCTGGAACTTACTCTCCTTGTCCTGATTTCTCAGTGTCTTACTGTGCTTCACTTCTCAGTTATCTGCTAGGTATAACCAAAATTGTTGGTAGCCTAAACTTGAAGGGCTTTTCCCATGTTATTATGAAATACAACATAGACATGGGGCTCTGTATTGCAAAAGATGATTTTTTGGATTATGCCTGGATATCTGCAGTTCTGAGAGCACATGGAGTGGTGATAGGGACTAGAGCATTGCAAGCAGACCTGAAGAGGAGCATAACGGATTCATAGTACTGTTCATCCACTATGCAACCTTGTTAAAAACATTCAGATGGTTAAAAACATCTTAAATCCTTGTCAGACTTACAACTTAGAGATTGTAGTAGGTTGGATGAAAACAAAGTAAAGTATGTTTGGGGGTTTTTTTAACACTGTTCTTCTTAATTAGTAGAATTCAGGGCTGCTGAGAGGTTTGATCACAACAGAGCCCTGTTTTGATTGTTCCTACACAGCTGCTTTGATACCTGGCTCCACTCACCTTCATTTGATGGCTTCTGTGTATTTGCATTAGCAGAGGAAATGGCCAGTCCCTATTTCATACTTCTATGATAATTCTGATCTTGTAAACTCTTATTATTTGACTCAAGCATATTCCTTTTTCCAGACTGTCTAAATTTAGCCTATTCAACCATTCCTCACATGAAATGTGCTCCATCATTTTGGATAGCACTGTTGGCTGCATTCAAAAATTTTCCAGTTCCAATGCATCTGCTTTGAAACCGGGGTATCAGGACTGTTCAAAGCATTCAAGGTATTGCATTCAAGTAAAGGAATTTTATATTTTGTTCTCTAATCCTATCTTAAAAACTCCAAAAGCATGTCTTGTTTTTTTGACTGCTACTGAACTGGGAACTGCTGATTTTGTGCAAGAGCCTGTCCAAACTTCAAGATCTCTCTACTGAGCATTAATGACCAGCATAAGGCCTGTCTTTTCTCTGTGTGCAAACCTGACATTTTTCTGCAGTGAATTTCATCCATTTTCTGCTTTGGCTAGTGCTCTGTAACTGTATTACTCCTGTTTCCTTTTGTCATGATTGTCCTAGCTCAAGAATGAGGGTCAGCCTAGACCAGGTATGACCAGAACCTTTGCTGAGGCAAACATGCAGCTTCCAGAAGTCCCAGCTGGGTTCCTCCAGCTTGTTACAAGACAATAGGTCTCTGTGAGAGACTATATTTTTACTGTCTTATGGTGTATCTCGAAGCTTGCTGGTGTAACAATTTACCAGAAGCAAAACTGCTGCTTAACTGAAGCAGAACTACTGCTTAACGTAGGTGAGACGGCTGTGATGAAGAAGGGAGCTAAGACATCCAAGGACATCTCAGGCTGACAGTGGACACTCCAATTAGACACTGGAGACATTCTAACACGTCCCAGATAGACATTGACTGTGTATGTGGTGCTTTTTCATTGGCCCTGGCTATCCATGTGAACACCTGAGAGAGACAAGGCCTAGACATGGCATCGTGTGAAAGATTTATGCATGTGATAAGCCCAAGAAACATGCAAAATATTCCGTTGCCTTAGAAATACTCTGTTACCTTGGGAAAGATCAGGGAAGCATCCCACGTATTCTGTACAAAAACTGTGGAAAAACACCACCCCAATGGTGGTCATCCACTGCTGCAGAAGGAACTGAAGACATTGGACCCTTGGGACGCTGCAGAACCTGATCCATGATGGTGTAACCATACTCCTGCTGCTCTCCTATTGCCTGATTGATTTTCTCCTCTTCCTCCATTCCCTTGTCCTATCATATTAACTCTCTTGTTTCAATAAGTTCTGACTGATGAGTGGCATCTGGCCTTGTTCGTGTCTTATTTTCACTCTTAGAAATAACCTTGAATCTCCCCTGTGTCTGTTAACTGGACTAGACTGTCTCAGAAGCGATTGCTGCAGTTCACATGTCCCAAGGCTGGTTGCAAAGGTGGTGAACAAATCCTAGGTCGCATAGGTCCAATTAATGGATCAAACTTCAATATGAAAAAAAAAAAGATACTGGACTGTGAGCCATTGCCACAGGTCATACAACACAGATTGTGAATTATCAGGGTAGGAGCAGGCAAATTTTTTTGTTGTCAGAGGGGCCAAGCTATAGAGAAGTACTAGAGGGGGTTGCTTCATTCTAGAATTTTGCATGTTTAGAGGATGAACTCTTCAGTTTTCTTACTTGCCCATAAAAAAAATGCAGCAAAGCTTATTACTACTCATTCATGTGTACAAACTCCTGATTTTTGTTTATAATTACAGGCAGAAGACCAAATTCTGGCAAAATTATGCTCTTCAACTGTCACTAGCATTGATGTTACAGGAAGAGTAGCTATTTTTTCCTATTCTGCATTACAGTTTAGGAGACAGGTTTTCATCGTTTTTGCAGTCAACACATTTTCCATTATAAAATGGGAAAAGAAAATAATTGATGTCCAGTTTCAAATACTCAACATATAAAACTACAGAAGGTGAAATGGCAGTGTAAAAGTGCTCATCAGCATCCTACACAGTTTCTCATTCTTTATGCTGAGGACAGAAAAGAAACACATGCTTCTTTTGCTCCCCACCTCTTGAGAATGGGAGGATTTTCTTTTTATCTTCTGCAAAGATTAGGACATCTTTCAGTCAATCTTGTGTGAATTTTACAATAAATTCCTCTTTTTCTGCAGATTCTTTGTCTGGTTTTCTCCCCACTTTGGTTAGCTTACACCTTTTCTAGCTGTTCCTTAGAAAGACTGCTGTTTCTTATTTCCTTGTGGCATGTAGATTATTTATTTGTTCTGATTTCACTAATTCTGAGAAGTTTTGATCTGTTTTCCATTTATGCTTCTCCTTCTGTACCTCCTTCTCAGTATTACAAGTACTTTTTCCTCAATTTCCTCTTTCAAGACCTTTGCTACACAGACAGACATGTAATATCTCTGATAATTAATGGCAGCTCATAATTCATTTTCATTACACTACTGAACAAATCTTGTGCAAAAAGCCAGGGAAACCATAAAGTTGCTCATCTTATAAACTTTGCAGCTTGCCTGGTGACTGACATACCTCTTTGTCATTAATGATCACTGGGGATGTAATATAAAAATTGACCTAAAATAACCTAACAAGTAGTAGGGAGGAGGAGTTTACTTTGTATTAATCCATTCAGAAAGCCCTCGGAGATAACAGACTGAGATGTTCAGGATAATAGCCTTGGAGACTTGTCCTGTTACTTGTTAGAAGCTGAATTTTTGGTCTAGAGTTAATCGAATGCTGCAGAAGTCAACTGTATTGCAAGGGTCCCCACCTAAATTAGCAATGCTCTGAGACAGAACAGACTATGATTTAAATAAAGGACTTCAAAGGGCATTTGAACTGAATTTCTGACACATTTTGGCATGCTGTTGGTGATGCACACTCCAAAAGAAGCAGGTGGGTACCCTTGCAGTACAATGGAGTTCAGCAAGGTCACTTTCTAGAGAGAACTAGCCTGAATGTTTTTCTACCCACTAATCATAACTTTACAAAATAAAGATATGTTTAATTTAAAATAGTACCTTGTCTGCATTGAGTTGTAAGGAAATCAGTTTACACTTTTGAACTTCAGATAGAGATGAGGGGAAAATTGTTGTAAGTCTTTGAACTGTCTCCTCTTTGTTATTTCTCTACTAGAAATCACCTCTACTGGAAGAAAATCTTTAATATTTCATGAAGGTATGTATGTTTAAATCCTCCCTGAATATGTCCTTTACAGCAAGGAACACAAGAAATAATTTCTGGGGTGTCCCCAGATCTTGCATTACACCCACAATATTTTGAAAAGTGTATGTATTAAAGATAATATTTTCTGGTAAAGAGATAATCACCTCAGTGTAAACCATGATGGATCCTGTTTGTTTTAGCCTTACAGAAAATAATCTCGAATTAAATCATATGTTCCAGAGTACTGACTAACGAAAAAAAAAAAGCTCATGGACTTATACAAGGTTTGTGTGGATCCCTGAATGTATAAGATGAGCATACATAATGCCATACTCACAAGTTGTTGAGTCTGTTCCTTCCTCTGAGATAGCTTACGTAGTAGCTCTGCTTAGGTGGTACTCAAAGGTCATATCTACGTTTCTTTTCCCTAGTTATTTAGTGTGGCTGCTGTGGAGGTTTTACTTTCTTCAGAAATGCAGCATGGCCATACAAGGAGAAGGCTGTACATCTGTATTGGGTATGGAAGGATCGAAGAATGACCATGAGCCAGCAGTGTGCTTTCATAGCCAGGAGGGCCAATGGGATTCTCGGGTGTATTAGAAGGGATGCGGTTAGTAGGTCAAGAGAGGTACTTCTCCCCTTTTATCTTCCCTGGTGAGGCCGCATCTGGAATATTGTGTCCAGTTCTGTGCCCCTCAGTTTAAGAAGGATAGGGAACTGCTGGGAAGGGTCCAGCGCAGAGTCCAGCACCGGACTCTTAAATATTCCAGATGCGGACCCATGAGGGTAGAGTAAAGTGGAAGAAGAACCTCTCTTGACCTACTAACCACACCCATCCTAATACACCCCAGAATCCCACTGGCCCTCCTGGCTACAAGAGCACACTGCTGCCTCATGGTCATTCATCCAATCGCCAGGACCCCCCAGTCCCTTTCCCCTTCACTCCTCTCCAACAGATCAGCCCCCAAACTTTACTTATCCATGGGGTTGGTCTTTCCCAGGTGCAAAACTTGACACTTGGCCTTGTTGAATTTCATTCAATTTTTCCCTGCCCAACTCTCCAGCCTGTCTAAGTCTCACTGAATGGCAGCACAACCCTCTGGTGTGTCAGCCACTCCACCCAGTTTAGTGTCATCAGCAAACTTGCTGACAATGCTCTCCGTTCCCCAGTCCAGGTCACTAATGAATACATTGAATAGTACTGGTCCCAGTACCGACCCCTGAGGGACTCCACTAGACACAGGCCTCCAATTAGTCTCCATCCCACTGACCACGTCTCTCTGCCTTCTGTCCTTCAACNGTCTTAGTTTGAGTTAGAACAGAACTATTTCTGTTCAATGATTTTATTTTTGGAATATTCCGTCCCATTTACACCGTGTTCGATGTAGATGAGGGGCCGGTCCCTTTACTGGATCGCCCTGCGTCAGGCACTGAAGAGAACACCTAAGGACCCCGCGGGCGGGCTCTTAGGACCTTGCGCCGAGGGGAGGGGAGGCAGCGCGGGTCGGGTGTGTTCTGGCTGGTGGGGACGGGGGGAGGACGCGCGCCCAGGACGTGGGGGTTTTTCTCCTTTTCCTGCCTGCCGGAGCTTGCCGGAGCCTCGATGGTGACGCAGTCTGGGTTTTGTATATCTTTATATATATTTCATCTAACTCTGTTATTATTAAAGTAGTTTCAGTTTTAACTTCCAATCTGCAAGTTTTTTTTTTCTTTCCTTGCCGCTTTTCTCTCACCCTCTGCCCCTTTCCCGCCGTGGGGGAAAAGGGGGGGAAGACAAGAGATAGTGTCCGTCTTCTGGGTTAGCTGCTGCCGCAGCCCCTAACCCACGACACCTACTTTTAACCATGCGGGTCTCCTGGCTTCCTTTCTCGATTTTCTACTTGTTGGGATGCTCTGATCTTAACGATCAGTGAAAGGACATTTGTGTATGCAATATACATGTTCCGTGATGTGATTCTTTATTTAGCAAGCATTAAACACTTAAATGATTTTGCAATATTATGTAACCCTATGCAATGCATACACTAAGTATTGTGTTACAGAAGTACTCAGTTGGAATAAGAGAGTTATTTATAAATGCAAAATTGAAGTAAAACACAGGATCTATGGACTTTTCCCCCCCCCAACACTGTATACACACTGGTGTTACCCTAGTGAAAACACCAAGGGAACAGTATAAACATCACACCTACTCTGCACATTTTGAGAGAATATTTAAAGTTATTTTATAGCAACTCTAGAAAAGTGGTGACAGTTTAACACAATCTTAAGTACAGCAGTACTGCTCATACTGCTTTGAGAATAATCTAAGCTACAGACTTAGATTGTGCCAGACAGCAAGTAAAGCAGGGAAAGAACACAGCTTATTGCTGTGTATTCAAACAAAAGATGCAAATCCACTTCTGGCACTCTGGTGAGTAGACATGATGTCCGTGGTGGCTTGGCTGTAGCCTTTGACAGTGACCTAAGTAAACTGCCCTTCCACCGCGCCTTCTGAGGTTCACCAGTACCAGTGCCTGCTGTCTGAAGTGCCTTCACCGTATCCATTCTCAGTATGCTGCACAGGGCACTTCCCTTGCTATTTAGACATGCTTTGTTCTCAAAAGCTCTGAGTGTTGTGAAATCTGAGATGGGGAAAGGCATTGCTGTTTGTCATTTTGTGATCCTGTCAATTTATGATCCACTTCTGCAGCCTGTCACTTGCCACATGCAGCTCTAAAGAAACAAAGTGATTGCTTTCAGTTCCCACAAGAAAATGATCTGCTGAACCCCATGTTTTTAAATATGTGAAGGGTGTGTGTCGGTAGGATGGGGTCAGGCTCTTCTCAGTGAAGCCCAGTGACAGGACAAGAGGCAGTGGCTGTAAGCTGAAGCATAGGAGATTCCGTGTGAATACACGTAGAAATTTTTTCCCAGTTCAGGTGCCAGAGCACTGGAAGAGACTGCCCAGAGAGGTTGTGGAGTCTCCTTCTCTGGAGGTATTCAAAACTCGTCTGGACGCGCTTCTGTGTGACCTGGTCTAGGGAATCCTGCTGTGGCAGGGGGGTTGGACTAGATGATCTTTTGAGGTCCCTTTCAACTCCTAATATTCTGTGATTCTGTGATTATCAAGAATCCCATGAACCTGCAAGGATTGTGGGTGGATAATAGTTTCCAGATTACATACATTAATGGGGAACTGGAAAAAAGATAAATAAGCCTTTTTAGGAGCTTCCATTTTTCTGACTTCTCAAGGATTTCCAGAGTAGGAGGCTGAAAAGCTGTGGATATCTAACTGCGTGGATGAAACATACACCTGCAAACCTGTTTGGTTCCTTTCTGTGGTATTGGCCTTGAGGAATGGCAATGTTACTAACTGCTGTGAACTGTTTGTTGTTGTAGGGTGCAGGTGTGTATAACAAGTCTTCATCAGGTGAAATCACACAGTAGAAGCATGGTCATTCTCTAGGCACTGAAGCTTAACTGATTTTCACTGGTTCCAGAAAGTAAGAGTTTTTCTGGGTTTGAATAAATAGGGAGATTTTGTCAAGAATTATTACAGAGATGCACAGTAACATGCAAAGGCAATTTTGAAGTAGAGAGTGCTTTTAATCATTGCAGTCACTTTTATATATTGCTTCATCCTGCTTATTTCTGTTTCTTAGAATGAATTTAACTCTATGTAACAAAAGTCAAAATGATGAAGTTATCTACAGAGTAATGTTATAGATAATACTATGCATATTTGTTACATATTATTTCAAAATCAAATGGCATTATGATCATGTTTCAGCAAAAGGAATGCTTGAGAAGAACAATTAAAATGAAAGTTATTGTATGTTCTAAACTGCACCTGTGCATGTATTGGGATGGTGTGTTTTATTAATTGAAATTGTGTGGATACATTCCTTGATGAGTGCCTTCATCTGCATCTCTAGTGAGATGCAGACATGTCTTGATTTTACTGTTGCTGGGATGTTTTCTTTCTTGCTACTCTGCTGTAATAAAAAAGTATGTCTTCAACACTTTCCATAAAGCAAATGCCAATATAGAACCCAGGAACAAAGTGATTTCCTTTCTAAAGATGAAACTGTCTATTTGGCTCTGTAGAAGCAAAGTTTCATGAACTAAGCTAATCATCAAATAGGGTCAGAAAGACATTTTTTTTCTTTTATGATACAGTATCATCCTCTTGAGAGGGTTGTAGAAGTGTTCTGCACTCTACTGAAACACCTGATATAAGCCACTCTAGGGGAAAAAAGTATGAGAGGAAGCCTTAAGTGAACTCTTTTATAACAGAGCCTGTGATATGAAATGCTGAAAAAGTCTTGTATCAATGAAAACTCAATTTCAACTTTAAGGTGTAAGCCTTTAAAGGTCTTCAGGAGAACCTTGTATTTACATATTGTATATTTACAGGGTATATTCAGAGAAAGTGTATTATTAAGAGTGTTGTTGATCATTTCTAATGGGAAATTAAAGGCTTTATTGTATTTTCATTAACATTTTATTTAGTTTCTGTAAGAACAGGACTAGATTTTAACTCTTTTTACATTGACTGTTACAGACCATGCTAGCCATGTGCTTTTGCTGTTCATATCTGTGCTATTTATGAAACAATTTGAAAAAGCAACAAGTTCCATTTCAGAGCTGACATTATTTAACAATTTACCAATACTTTTATTAATTTTCTAAGTGAAAATATTTCTAGTGAGGCATCCTTCAGGCATTCATCTAGTTTCACTGAACAGTCACAAAATGGAGGGAGTAATGAGTCTCCATCCTTAGGTGTACAGGTTTTTCAGCCTTAGACAAGTTTTGGTGACTTATCAATTAATAAGTACTTTGTCAGAGTTGAAGTTCCATAATAAACCATTCTAAATTGAAAACCTAACTAAACCTAATCTGAAAACTATCAAACTTCTTGTAGATATTGTGCTCTATGTTCTGCCTTCTGAGTGAAAATACATATTATTCAAAATTAAATTTTATGAACTATTCAAAATTATGTATTATTCAAACACCTTTTTATGGAACAGAAAAAATAAATCTTCTATCCTGGCTTTTATTTTGAAGTTACTGATAGGAAAATCTAAATTTTTAGGAGGCAATAGATTGTAAAGGTTAAAACAAGTAAGTGGATATCTGCTTCTCTTTCTGCCATGAACTTATTTGGCCACTTTGACAAAATCTGCCTTAACACTTAGGTGACTGCTCAGGGGAATGTCACATGAATCTAATTTACAGTGTGCTTGGTTATGTGTTCTGTTTTCTGTGTGGAGGTAATTTACAGGTCTATTACATTTTCATTAGATGTCCATATAAGAGCATTTCTTACATGTTTTGCGCAAACAATGCTAGTGGTTTATTTTGCTAAGGTCTGTCTTATAACAAAATACCTTCACCTGCTGCACAAGCTAGTACAACAACTTGTTGAGACACCATGTAGATAAGTGCTAATTAGTGTCTGTGTCCCTAGCAAGTGCGCATTTCATCTCTTTTTTGTATGCTATGCTGAAAAAAATTACATGAGACTTTGTGCTGAAGAGCTCTCGAGTTTCTCAGCCACCTGTATACCTGGCAGTAGGAGGATTATCAAGAAACTTCAGTGTCAGGAGGTATTGAATGTGTGAACATTTATACAGTGTGATGGTATGGATTTTTCTGTAGGTGGATTCCTAGGAAAATTGTACTATTATCATAGTAAGCTGTAAGTCTTCAGAGGGAAAGCATTAAAAAAGGTATTTCTCCACCATTTTGATCTGAATGCTATATAATTGTTTCCTCCCCTTTATATCAGGGGTGAGGCAAACCCACAATGAAAACAGCAGCAGGTCAGTGTAGAAAGAAGTATCGTCTTATTGTAACAGGACTAGAACAAATTAGTTGCTCTTCTCTCTAAAAGATACACACTTATATGCTTGGAAGGCATTGTGAGATTAAAGAAAAAAAAACTACAGAAAGAAATCTTGTGGACTGAACAGAAAAATAAGTTCTTGCAGTTGTGAACTGTGAAGTGTGAACACCTTTTGAGGTCACAGTCAAGGACAAATTGCCTGAAACAGCTAAGAAGGAAACAAAACCCACAGTAAAAATCTTCAGTTTGCTTCTTTTCTCTGTTCTGCTGGGTTGAGATGAACCTTCATTTTCTGCTTTTTGAGAAACTTTTATGTATTACAGCCATTTGGCACTGATGGATGCTTAGTCTAAATATGCTGCTTTTTGCAAGAGAATTACAGAAGATAAAAGGTAAAATACGTAGCAAATACTTTTGAAATATAGTACATATTCAGACTGAGCTTTATGACTGCCTCATACTGAGTTATTTTTCTGTGTGTTGCTGTATTCTTGTCCAGTCTTCAGTTTTCTTTGGTTCAGGATGAAGCAAACAATGAAAATAATTGGGTTTTTTCCAATCAGCAACTTACATATGGATCAGCCTTCAGCTGCTATGCTTTAATGCAACTTCTGTTGATGTTTTTCATGCTCAGTCAAGCTATCTGAGTCTGAAATGGTTGCAACATTGCCTTTGATATCAATGGCAATGTAAGACTAAATATTCATCTGTACCTGGTTTTGCCACTTTGTCTAAATCTCCAGTGTGACAAGGAGGTGGAAAATTCAGTACCTCTTCTTTAATTTTAGCACATTTTTTGAAAGATAACCTCCCCCCAATCTACTCTGTGAAAGGGGATGATCTTTCAATAATTCTAATGCCATTTGATTCTGCCTTCCAATTTGTTGCTCCAGTGATCAAAAACCTTCCTCTATAGAAGAAACCTCTCTTCATTTTTGCTAATTGTTTGAATTAACCCTCTTGAAATACTCTCTCTTTTTAAATAAGAAAGGCTTATTTTCAAATGCCATTAATTTGTCTCCATCCATATGGTGAAGCCTGCCCCTGTTGATGCAGTTAAAAGGTTCAGAACTGAACTAATGGGATTTCCTGTGCTCATGTTCATCCTTTATTCAGGTAGAAAGTTCAGGGATGTTCAGCCATAGCATATATCATTTGTGTCTTAATTTTGCTCCTGGGATTCCTTCAAACCTCCCAGGGTCTCATGTCGGACCAGGACAACTTTGAAATAGAATATGTTCTCTATGCGTCTTTTTGTACTATAGGTTCACTCTGCCTCTTTATTTGGGTTGATTTTGTTTTATTCTGCAAGACCCATCCCACACTTTTTTTTTTTCTCAGTATTTAAATCAGAAGAGGAAAGGATGCCTGGCTCCACCTCAGCTGAAAAAGTCTGGCCTGGCCATAAGGTGAAAAACTCTAAGGAAGATGACAGTATATGAGGACTACTCAGGAAAGTATGTTTACCTGTGAATTATCCTGCCTTTCTCATGTTTGAGAGGTTAGTCAACATTAGTATTCAGATATCTCATGTTTTAAACAGTTCTCATACGACCACATGTAGGTGACTGTCTTAGTCCTTCACAAAAACACGGTCTGCAAGCCTAAGCACGAAGTGCTGCATCAACTTTGCACCCACTGCTGTGGTATGTGGCTTCGCTACAGTGATGGTGTTACTGGAGCTCCATATGGCTGCTCAGGAGCTATCAGAAACAGATATTTCTCAGAGGTCTCACTAAAAACCTGTGGATCATGCCCAGATTATTGTGTGGAGGTTCCATGATGGGAGTTTGGAACTGAATATGGTGTTGTCTGCTCTGCTTTCTGCCACTCTCTGTCCATTACTCTACAGGATCTATCAGCACAGCTAATGTCAGGAAGGAGTTGAAGGATTCTATCCTTTTCATTTAATAAAAACTGAAGAATGTAAGAATTTATGTGAAGAAGTGAAATACAATACTGCTGCTAGGAAAGACTTGGAGTGACTGAGGACGGTCATCTACATTTGTTAACAGATTAAGATGGGGTTCAAGGTATAACCAGGGAGGATTTAGACTGTCACACAGGAACATCCCATCCAGAAAGGATGAATGCTTTTGGCCACTCTTCCTTTGGTTACATGCCCTTCCTATCCACACCACATAAACCACCATCACAAAGAACAGCACACCCATAAGGAAATGCAACAATGTGTGTGTGTGCCTGTAGGCTTAGAAGCTGCTCCAGGGAGGATCCTAAGAGGCAGATACAGAATCAGTCATTGGTTGGATTTTCCACAAGTGAAAACAACTTAAACATCTTTAAAGTTTAAACATCCTTAAGCTTAAACAGCTTAAGTTATTTAAGCATTGTATCATTGGAAAGGTCTGAAATGTGGTGGGCAGGAATGGCTGCAAGTTTGATAAAGTTGAAGGGCATATTAAGTTTCTTCACATCAGCAGACAGGTTTAAACAAATGCTGTTGAGAACTTTTTTGTAAAGGTCTCATTGTTTTATTTTTCCAGGAAGTACATCTTTGTGTTCAAAAATTGTATAGATGTGGTACTTAAGGACATGGTTTAGGGGGTATGGTGGTGATAGGTTGACAGTTGGACCTGGTGATCTTAAATGTCTCTTCCAGCCTTAATGATCCTGCGATTCTGAAGCAGTTGTTTCTGGTCCTTAATACAGCCTTACTAAAGACTCCTAAAATGAGGCAATGATTTCTCCTAAGCAAGGAGGTACAAAATATGTGGTGATGATGGCCTGTCATCACATAGGAATGCAAATGAAAAACACTGTGTAGGAGCTACTCTTAATTTTTCTTGACATTACAGTTCAGTTCTTCTGGCACGCAATCTTGATGACTGGCCAAGTCCTTCAGTCAGGCCTCCATCTAATTGAGACAAATGGAGGACCAGACCTAGAGGCGTATCCTTGTGCAGACACAGGACAGTCCACCCTCAGAGGGAGGGATGTCTCCAGGCAGTGGCACTGCAGCACCCACTCTGTCAAGCCACATCTGTAAGTGTATCTTCTCTCACAAGGTGTCATGTCGTTTATATGATGGAGGAAACAATTGCTGAGTTGCTTTTTTCAGCCAGTTGCTTGGATGCTCTTTTCATGCAAGGCAAAACTGATAAAAAAATCATAATAAAGCTTATGTTCTAAATCCAAGCTTTTCTTCAATAATTGCCAGGTGAGATTAAAAGTTTTCTAACATTATAGACTAATTTTTTTCTCTTGCATGTTAAATAATTCCCACTTAAATTATTTTATGTATAATATGCAGATACTTGAGTTTATGTAGAAGGTACTAAAGTCTAAGGAGAGTAAAATTTGCAGCAAATTCACTGTTACAGGGTTTCTGCCCTTAGCTTTGCTCTGCTAAGCCACAGCAGCTCACTAGACCAGTAAAGAGTTAAAATTATTAAATCTCCTCTAAATTATTCTAGATTACTCAAGGTTCACCATGATATTTACTTTATTTTTCATCTCTTGGCTAAAAATTTGCTGGAGCAAATGTACAAATAAACAAGTCCATGGCATGCTGAAATCCCTAATCAAGTTTATAAAATACATCCTTGTAACAATGAATGAGACAGGAAAGTGGACTGACCACTTAAAATATGTGTTCATTTTCCCTTCTGATGCAAATGGCTGAGAAGAATTTCCTTTCAACAGGGCCGTGCTAAGTTTTGCATGTGGGAAAGACCAACCCCATGTATCAGTATAGGTTGGTTCTTGTCCCCCATTTTTTTCTCATTTATGACCTTCAGCTGGATATTTTTTTACTAACCTGAATTCTTTAGTAAAATGCACAAGAAAACTGCTAGAGCCTCTGTGTCTAACTAGTGCAAGTGAGGAATCCCAGTATTGTGGGGTTCCCGTAGGAAATGTTGCTCCTGTAAATTTGTTTGCAAAATCAGAACTTGAAAGGCTTTTCACAGAATCACAGAATCATTGCAGTTGGAAAGGACCCTCAAGATCATGTAGTCCAACTGAGAGCCCTACACTGCTCTTATCGCTAAATCATCCCCTGAAGAACCACATCTACCTGCTTCTTTAAAACCTCCAGGGATGGTGATTTCACCACCTCCCTGGGCAGCCTATTCCAATATCTCACCACTCTTTCAGTAAAGAAATTCTTCCTAATATCTAATCTAAACCTACTCTGGCTTTTGTGTTTGGGTGTTTTTTTGTTGGATTTTGGTTTTGTTTGGTTTTTTGTTTGATAGTTTGGTTATATAGTAAGACTTCTCCTGGCATAGGAATAGATGAAAATGTATGTGATGATGTAAATTCATGGATGATGTTGTTTATAAACTTGGTTGCTTGTTGTTTTAAATCATCTAATCATATAATAGTTTTTTAATGCCAAGCTTGGATTATCAAGTTACTAGGGGCTATTTTGGAGGGTCTTGTGTGTTTAATACTGACGGCTAGGTAGGCAGGTTTATTTTAGTCCAGTGGAGTTAGGGTAAGTTAAGTAACTGAAACCCCACCCTGCCAATCTGCCAGTAATTCCTTCAGCTCTTCAGGGTGGTTGGTTTTCTGACACTGTTCTACAACTATGAGCTTTTAGTGGGGGAAAATAGCTCTTTGTCTCTGATTATTTAAAGTAAGAAAGCAAATAACCTTTACAAGTCTGGTTCACCCTCTATCTCTTTTTCTCTTTTTATTTATTTAAAAATCTTTTATTCCCCAAACCAGAAAAAAGGCACCTATTTGCACACAGCTATTGGAATTGAAGAACTGTTTTCCCTGTTTGTCATGTACCTTGTTCATTCTTACTAAAAAGAATCCATAAAAGGAAGGTAAGAGAAGACAAAAAAATTGGGCTGATTTGCTGGGAATGAAGCAGAAATAGTGTACTTTTTTTTTAACATTAATAATCATGCTGCAGGGATGAGTATATTAAAAGGTTGCCTATTAAACTGAACAAATGCAGAAGTCAAACACTCAATATGTTTGTCACAGAAAAATGTAATTTTTTATTCAAAATTAAAAGTGCTTGCATACATGGAGGATCACTTTAGATAAATAGATTTAATATTTATGCAAATGCACTTCAAATGCTGCTGGTGATTTGAGATAAATACCTTTAATATGAAAAAGCTTTTTAATTTAAGCCACTCTATAAAGCCCAAAAAAGCCTTTCACAATTTTCTACCTTCCTTCTGGAACTGAAGAATGATAGCTATGTTAAACCTGAACACCACTAATAAGCCAAAAGCAGACAAAATGAAGTATGTTTTTCCAAAAAACACCTTTTGGGGAAGATTTTGTCCTGTAGCAAAACTCCCCTCTGCTTTTTTTTTGTACTTCGGTTTCTGCCTGTGGCTCCTAAAAGCAACCGTATTCATTTCTGCTGGGTATTCAGGCTCTCATTTTTCTTCTTCTTTTTCTTTTTTTTTGGTGTTTTTTTTTTTGTTTGTTTGTTTGGGGTTTTTTTTGCTACAGTTTCCAGAGGGTAGAAGATAAGCAAAAGAATAGAGCAATCTTAAAAATCAGTTGTGCGTTAAAGAGAAGGGAAGAATTTTAAGCTCCAATAGATGAGGGGAGATAGAAAGATGAAAGGTCTGTAGAAGAGAAAGGCAAAGGACAACACAGCAAAGGAGACCAGCAATGGGTGGGCAGTAAGTAGGGTGTGACCAAGAGGTGGATTTTTGGACTGCTCCTCTCTTGTTAAACTGGTAAGAAGGGATTGCTGCACAATATGTTAATACTACAGATGTTACACCAGTGGGTGATCCTCTGAATGACTTCTGGGGGGGAATTTTGTTCTTCTTAGTTGCATTTGACTGGAAAGATAGCATTAATCAACTGTCCATATAGATGCTCTTTCTCTGTTGCTCACCTTCCACCATGAATAAACTCCACAAAAGATGCAAATGAGAATGTCAGAATGAAAATTACGTATTTTTTGTGATCATAGAAAGGCAGTAATGAAAAAAAATCTAAGAGGATGGAGGAAGAAGATAAGATAATGGTATTGGAAAGAAGGAAGAAATAAAATAATGCTTTTGGGAGTAGGGCATTTGCATGCTGATGGCAAGCTAGTAGCACATACTACCTGTGGTCCTTGCTTTACATTCCTGTCTTATGCAGACAAACAGAGATATTTAGTTAAATTTACATGTTTTATGAGCTCTTTCTTTCTTTAGTAAAAAGTAAATGAAGTCATGTCTACTGTAATTATGTGCCATTGTACAGTTTTACAGTTAAAAGCAGTATCACGTTGTGTCATAGAAGAGCTTCCAGAATAATGAAACTTTTTCATGACATCCATTTGTATACAGAAAGAGAAACATAAATTACTTTTAATGTGAACTTAGTTATACTAAGGTATACACTGACTCTACCATTGTAACTCTTTCTTTTCTTTTTAAAAAAATTCTGCTATGAACCAATGTAGTTACCTTGCCACAAAAACAGATTTGCTCCTCATACTGTAGAATCTTCTATTGACATTATTTGTGCCCTTTATTGCCATAAAACAAGCAAAGACTTGAGGCAAACTGTGGTGTTCAGAAGAGATGTGCTGGCTTGCTGAAGGTGGTTGTCAGGAAGGTCATTGTGTGGTAATATTTGAGGTAAGAGAAGTTGAACCTATGAGAAGTGTGGTGAGTTACACTCTTCACAATGAAAGAAAATTAAAAAATTGCTCACAGTTACTGATCTAATATACTGCTGTTCTTTTATTGCTAGAACCAGGCTTAACTGTCTTGGGATTTGCTGTCTTTACTGCTCAATCTTGATTCTGTACAATCGCTGTGAACAGCAAAGCAGTCTTGCTGGGAGTCTTTTCCTCCTCTGCTTGTTTAGGATTTCTGTGGTCTTTGTATTAGAAACCTGTAGTGCCTTATAACTTTGAAATGATGCTCCCTTTCCAAACTGAATTTCTGATAAGAATGCTTATAGAATTCTAGGAAAAACTGCAAATATATACAGATGCTTACTAATTTACTGAGTGCCTTCAGCTTGACGTGATACAGATTGTTACTACAAATCCGTATCTTCTAAACTTCATGTCATATAGAATAAGAGGAGAAACATTCTGAAAGTTTCTTGTTGCTAAACTGGAAAGATGTTACTTCCCAAAGTTTCCTGAGTATAGGGCAAGAGAATGGTCTTCTCTATTAAGCATGGAATTATGTCCTGAAACTAGCTGGCTTCTTACTCCAAGTTGAGCAGAACACTGCTTTGTAAAAACACTAGCGTTACCTCTGTTGCAGTGGATAGTTCTTGCAATATGCCCCAGCTTAGCCATAACCCTCCCCAGTTCTACTGGCAGCAGGTTTTACATGGCAATATGGATCCCCCTTTCTGCAGTTGTGTCAGTAGTGTGACCAATGTTAAATAATACTTAACAAATATATTGTCCCACTTGCAGAAGAACAGTAGGTATGAGTTTTCCTTTTTTTTTTTTTTTTTTTAAAATATCCATCAGCCTGTGTGATCTAAGAGTGGTTAGGAATTGAAATAGGCTCCCCAGGAAGGTGGTGGTGTCATCATCCCTGGAGGTGTTCAAGAAACATATAGAGACGGTACTTCATGACACTGTTCAGTGGGCATGGTGTTGAGTTCCTTGTGCAGAATTGTCACAGAAGCTAATAGGAGATAGGTATGGGAAATGAAATGGACAGTCCTCCCTGTGCAGGTGGAGATACACTGTGGCAGCCATCCCAGATCCTATGGCATTGCCTTCACTTTAATTGCAAGTAAGGATTCAGATCTAGAAAAATAAATGTATCAGGTTTCAGTATACAAAGGAAACATTTGATCTTGTACTTTGCAGAAATACTTCTGCCTAAGTTCAGAAACAGAGAGTAACAGATGACATTTAGAAGAGGATCTAAGAAGTCCTTGTGTAACTGAATCCTAAAATCCAGTCACATCCAAAGGAACACCATGCAGCAAACTGGTAAAAAAGACCTTTTCTTCTACTATGAATGGACCTTATAGTATACAATGAAGTGGGAAAACTCAAGATGCACTAAAATGGAGAAAACCTGATGATGGCGTGTCAGGGATCCCAATGCTTTCTGTTGTGGAAAGTATCACCTACAGGTAAGGCATGTGGTAACTGAAGACATAGCACATGGGTGTGATCTGGAGGTGCAGTTAAATATGATGTGGAATGCATGTAAGTAACGATAAGAAATAATGAGTTGTAATAAACATGAGGGTCCATTGGATGTCCCCATTGTTCTGTTCCAATGAAGCAACTTCTCTGTCTTGGAATCTCCAGGATATGGTTTTTAGGTTGTTCGGAGTTCAGAGTTCTACAGCAAGTAACTTATTTTATGAGATAACAGCAATGAGCACTGAACTGAACACTGGCTGAACAGCTGATAAAGGAGTTTCCATTTTGGTCAGTGAGGTGATAGGATTCCAGGCTTCCATTCAACTTCAATGATTCTGACATATTATAAATACAATAACAACACTAAAATATAAGAATAATATTGAAATATCATTAAAACTAAAGGCTTTCAATTTGCTAAATAAAGATAATTTTATAGTGAAAAAAAAGATAAAGGTGTCACCTATTTAACCTATTGAATCACAGAATAACAGAATGTTAGGAGTTGGAAGGGACCTCAAAAGATCATCTAGTCCAACCCTCCTGCCACAGCAGGATTCCCTAAACCAGGTCACACAAAAGTGCATCCAGATGGGTTTTGAATATCTCCATAGAAGGAGACTCCGCAACCTCTCTGGGCAGTCTGTGCCAGTGCTCTGGCGCCCGCACTGCGAAAATCTTTTTCTTGTATTCACAGGGAACCTCCTATGTTG
>VWZX01001033.1:42466-57534 GCA_013399015.1 Galbula dea | reverse complement strand
TCATCTGCTGTAAATATTTAGAGAAACATTGGAAAGAGAAACTGAAATTCAGCTACTGTAAGGCTCAGCTATTATTTCTGCCAGAAGTAACAGTGAATAATGGTTTCTTTTGCCTTTGTACCGTGAATTAGAAAAAGCCTTTCATAATGTAGTAGTATAGTGAACTGCTCCAACTTATGAAAGCCCTAAGTACCTGCATCTTTGCTGCAAAAAAAGTCAACAGAGGGAGGGAATAAAGACCAAGATTATCTAAGCTATATTAGAAACTGGATCTTTGTATGTCATTACTTAGTGTTTTGTTTTCACTGATTTATTTTTTTCCCCTATTTTAAGTGCTGTGTGGTAGTCTCTGTTTCTGTACACTTTGAATCCCCAGGACTTGGTTCAGAGAGGCTCTCCTCCTGTGCAAGATGGGAACAGACAGAAGCTGGGAGTCATTTGGATGGAAACTGCAGCTGTGCCTTTAGGATGTTCTCTAGCCCTTGTTTTGGTCTACCCTCCTCCTAGGCTTATTTTTGATCCTGAGAACACATTGAAATTCTACAAGTACAAATGGGCACTTAAGAAGCTGCAAAAGACAGCTGAAAGAGAAAAACTCTTCATAATGTGTGTGTGTGAGCTGGGTATAATTTGTGTTGCATTTTATTTTATATATGATCACTGTACTTTTAATAAAAAGTAAATGACCCAGAGCTTAAACCAGGTGTCTGATCTATTATGGTACAATAAAATAAGTAACCCTTTGGAAAAACTTACATCTAAATTGTACTATACTTTATGTAATCTGTAGCTCTCTTCTTGTTTTCATTTATTAGATGTTGTTAGGGGTTTTTTTTAAAAAAAACCCCAATCTGTTTTTTTAAAAGCCTTCGTTTTTTTCCCTACATTTGTATAGTGAGACAACAAAGCAATTCTGAACCTGAGTTGTTCATTTGTTCTCATTATAGAAAGGAAACTGGTCTTGTAACTTGGAAATGGTGCAGGCAGGAGTTTAACAAGTCATGCAGATGATGTGCTTGGAGACTGAAACAGCCCAGCCTGGAGGAGCAATGATGTGGTGGGTGGATATTTTTGAACAACACTGAATTACAGAAACAACAACAAAACAATTAAAAGCTTGTGGGCACTAATTTATTTAAAGCAACCCCAACTGTCATTTCTGCAGCAGAAAAGCATACAAGGAATATTTCTGCAACAATTCTACTTACTCTTGCATCCATAGCATGGTTTTTAAAGAGTGATGGGGAATTTGAATACCCCAATCCTACTGAATTTAAAAAGGATCTGATGGTTAAAACTCTGTCTAAAAATCTCAGCCCTCTTTAACGGGTACCAAAATCCAAAAGGAAATTATTGGTGAGAAAAATCTTACCTGTTTTGAGAATGAGAAAAAGAGAGCTTGTAGGAGCCCTGCTCTACATAAATATTCAATCTGTCTCTCTTATTAAGCTGCATTTGCTTCCACAAGAAATATCAGCTTTGAAATACATGGGAATCCTTGTTCAGTAACTCCTATCAGTAGTTTTAAACTAGGAAGATTTATAACTATGTTCAGTATTTCAGACCAGTGCTGCATGAATAATTGCTCACAGTGCCAACCCCAAATGACCTAATTTGTTTAGACAATAGCTTTCTGTAACCCTTAGAAAGAGCTACAAGTTCTTCTGAAATCCCTGATCTTTTGATTACAAAGTTCTTTCTGTACAGGCTGTGTGTTTAGTTATTAATGGTAGTAACTTTAAACAAATGAATAAGCAACCAACCAAAAAAACCCAAAACCAAAGAAACCACAGATTGTAAATATAGCAGTGTTTTGTTAAAGTGACTAGGTTCTTTAAGCCATCCACTTCATGCTTTGATAGAGAAATAAAAGTTTTTCTTTTACCTGTGAGACATTAATTGCTATTTTAAAAACATGTAAAGAAAGAGTAGGTCTGCCATGTTTTCAGTAACTTTACTGTCGAGAAATTCTGGGGAGAAAGGTAAATATCAGCCACACAGTATGTTTAAGAGTAAGTCAAATCCATCCAGAACCTGCTTAGGAATGAAGTTAGTGTACAACCATGCACAATATTCTTCTTTTTTTCCCACAGACTTTCAGCCAGAAAGGCTCTTATGCCCAGATATACTCTGGTAGAAACCAGAAAAATGTAATGCTTTTTCCTTTCTGCAATAACTTCTATGAACAGGCTTTGTGGAGCACAGAGCAGGTGGAGGTATTTGGAGGAACCAAAATGAGATACAAGCCAGACTTTCAACTTAACCACCAAGGGGATGTATCATTAGGTACTAAAGATATTTCTGACTGTAAGTCATGATTCCCCTTCCAATACTACTCTCCTGATCAGCAGAGAACGTTTTGACACATTTTCCTTTTACCTTGTATCCCCTTCATTTTTGTAAACTAAAGAGATCTAAATCCAACCAGATTGCAGTCTCTTAAAATGATTATAACACTTAAGGTAGATTTTATGGAATTTAAGTTAAATCACTGTGCTTAAACCAGTGAACACTAATAGAGCCTAGGAAAAACTTTGTAAAAACCTTTAAAGAGCCATTAATATACAGGACAGAATGGTTTGAACTTCCTATTATTTCTGTGGATTAAATTAGCCATTTGTCTCTTGTCTAGAAAAGTATCACACAGTTCCTGTAACAGGAAAGAATGACTTACAAAAATAATAAACTTTTAAAAAGCAGTATGGAGTACAGCCATTTGCCTTAACAAGCACAGAAGGAAAGAAAATCCTCTAATGTTGAAACAATACTACTGATTCCATAATGAATAAAAAAGAGATAAATAGGAAATTTGCATATGGACTGTATTTGAGAAGGCAGGTGAACAGATTTCTACTTTACATTGCAAATTATTTTTTATAATGTAAAGAAATAAAGGATTTTATAAATGTATATGAACTCATCTGCCAAAATGCCATTGTAACATGGAGCAGTAACTGAACGGTGAGAAGATGAAAGAGAAATATTACCATAACCTCTTGCCTAGAGAATGCTGTTTAATCACCCCCTTGAAATCCAGGAGGACCAAGGTGCCTTCTTGTAAGTATCCAAAAAGTATTTTGTTCCTGTTTCCAAGCTGCTATCAAATCTCAGTGTCTTTCTCCAAAATATTGAATACTAGAAAAAGAATTTACTTCTTTGTATGTGAGGTTTTGTTTGTTTGTTTTTTTTTTCTTGTTTGTATGTTTGGGGTTTTTTGTGTGTATATGTGTGGATTTGATTGTTTGGCTTTTTTTGTTGTTATTGTTAATCTTTGTTTTGGTTTAGGTTTTTTTGAAGTAATCAATCACTTTATTTAGTCTGTGAAACTTCACTGATAGCAGACCACCAATGACTTCACCAATTCCTGTGCATTTACTTACAAATAAAATCCTCATCCTGCTACCTGGCTGATGGTGGTTGCTATGGAAATATCATGATGCAGCATCTCCTTCCTTTTCATAGCAGAGATTTTGAATCCAGGTTTCTGGAGCAAGAGTACAGAAAGAGAACTAAAATGCTATTGAATAGTTGGTTATTAGAGTTTAACTGTGTTAACTAGCTGGACTTTTATTCTGCCAGAGTTTTTTTTTCAGCAGAAAACAAGTAATTTCTATAGGGGTTAGAGTTATTCAGCTTGAAATATAAACTGTGTTTAGTTGCCACCTGGCCTGTGGTCTTACAGCAGTAAGAAGCAATACTGCTAGTGGTGGCAATAAGCTGCATTTCAGACCTCTGTCTGTATTACTGAACTCTCTTAAACTATGTCTGACTGTTGGCAGCATTTTGTTAGCTCATGGAGAGTACTGTGCTGTAGCTGGACTGTATGGTTTCCAGACACTCAACCATCACCCTGCTCATAGATTACGGAGAACAATGCTTCCTTGTACACACAATCCACTGCATATACATCTATATCTAAGTCTGTATCTGCGTGTCTCCAAAATAAACCTTAATATTTCCAAGCTGAATAGACTGACTTAGCAACATGAGGGCACCTGCTGTCCATAATGGAACCTGGAAGATATTTGGTTAAGGTTCGGACAGATGTATCATGTCTCTAGAGCAGTCTGGATGGATGAGTTTCTCCACCATAAGAAGTCACACAGTTTTCATTCCCTTTATGTCTTTACTCCTATTTCTTACATCTTTTTTATTTACCTGTTTTCATATTAATTCTCCTTTCAGTAATTTGTAGATATTTTTGCATATTTTGCATTAAACTCAACTGATGGATGCAAAATGAGAAGAAGTTTGGTGGAATTTGCCCTTTCCTTCCTCTTTCTGCCAGCAGTACATCTCTTTTGTTCATGTCCAGAATCAGCCAGCTGCTTCTAATGCACCAGGTACATCAACTGTGAAATTACCATGTTGCGCATTGAACTACCTCACTTTATCTCTCAGTTGCTTGAAGACATGTCAAATGACAAGAAGCAAGAGGTTGGAGTCTGAAGACATCCTGCAAAAGACAGCTCTAGAGAAGAAGGAACAGCAGGATGCCATGGCCACATACAGGTAACGTCAAAAAGCAGAGGTAGAAGAGTACTGTGAAGACAAGATACTGAGAATACAGGTTGCTTTTGAGACCTTCCAGGGGAACAAAGGATAACAGGACACCACAGAAAGTACAGACAGAGCATTGGCACTACTGAGGTCATAGACGTATGAGTTATGATTCATAAACTATTAGGAAGCAAGGTTTCATTAGTGCTGCTTTCATGAAATGATTTGTTTTTAATAAACAATGCATATTTCTGTTGTTGAGGAAGAATATTTTCTTATCAAGTACACTCTTCTATTGCTGTAGGGATGAAAGAGATTTGGAAATGGAAGAAGACAGTGCCCCAAACCTACCCATCTATGTCTGTCTTAACCTGAGCTAAGAAGGACGGGAAAAGCAAAACCCTGTGGAAGATTTTAGTGCTTTGGCTATATTAGTTTGAAGAATATTATTTTTCATTGTCATGTGAGTTTTACCAGTATCTATCAGGGTTGCTTGGAAATACAACTGGCCATGGTGATGGTACTTTCTGGAAGCATGGGAGGCAAATGGGAACACGTAGTGGAGTTTTTTATACACTAGAAAATGTCAGGGCTATTATTATTATTTTTCAGTCTGCAACAGATGAACAAATCCCCACAAAAAGCTAATCACATTTGTACAGAACTATGAATAAATTTGTTTGTTGTACTAGGAAGCACCATACAGGAAAATAAATCAGTGCATTTTGTTCAACCATGCAGAAGAGGAGACATCTACAGTATACTAGGCTTTGCAGAGAAAAATAATACAGCTTCAACTCTGTGGGAAGCAGCTAGTGCTAAGCTAGTGTTGTGTGTTAACTCCAGTGGGCAGCTGAGCCCCAGTGGAAGGGTAAAAGGTAGAAAACTCATGGGTTGAGGTAAAGGTAATCTAATAGTTAGAGCAAAAACTTTTCATGCAGCAAAGCTAAATAAGGAATTAATTTACCACATCATATTGGTGGCAGATATTTAACCGTTTCTAGGAAAGCAAGGGTCCGTCACCTGTAAGAGTTGCTTGGGTAAGAAAGACCTTCTTCCTCCCTTCTAGATTTATTTCTGAGCGTGATGTCATATGTTATGGAATATCCCTTTTGTCAGCTGGAGTCAATTGTCCCAGCTGTGTTCCCTCCCAATTTCCCTAGCCTGATGGCTGATGTGGTTGTGTGTGAAGCAGAAAAGGCCTTGATTCTGTAATTACTGATCAGCAATAATGAAAACAAGCCTGAATTACCAATGCTGTTTTCACCACAAATCTAAACACAGCATCATACTAACCTAGTAAAGAAGAAAATCAGCTCTACCCTAGGCAAAACCAGACCAGCCAAACAAAACAGAATCTTCTGTAGCAGGTTCTCAGAACTAAACTTGAAAGCATACAGACATGAAACTGACTTAGATGCTAATGGCAGTGCTATTGCAAAGTAAATTTAAAGCTAGTGGAACTGAAGCAATAAGGAGCAGCAAATCAGGAAATTAACAAGAACTACAAAAAAATCTAAACTTTCTGTGGTTTCTGAAAAAAATTGAGAAAAAAAAGATTAGTCTTTGAACTGCCCAATGCTTTTCATTTCTGCAATAGAAATGCATCAGGTCTTTATGGAAAAATATCCTTTTTGAAGAACTCAGACGTAAGTCCTTTATAAGTTCTACCATAAATATTATGAATAAATTTTATGAAACATGTTGATCTCATAAAAATAAATACTCTATGCTGTAGAACTACAAATTCCTAAGAACTTTTCCTTCTCGGAAATGAAGAAATTATTCCTTTGAAGTCTTGAAATATAGGGTTACTTAGATGATATTGCTGAAAGAAACAGTTGCATATTAAAAGCATCTGCTTTTTTGTCTTTGTCTGTGTTCTTAGGTTTTTTAATTTTTTAGAGCTATTGAATATCTCCAGAGAAAAATGGTAGGTGCAGTTCAAGTGAACTGAACCTGCAGATTATCTGAAAATTCAGAACTGCAGGTTGTAGTTGTTCCTTTTGGTTATGGCTTATTAAAAAAGAATACCCAAAACTTTCACAGAGTGGTATAGATTTGCTGTAGAAAGACAAAACCAGAAAATTGTGAACAGGCTTAATAGTTATCAGTGTTATCCTGGGCTCTTTAACTCTTTAGGTAGACCTATTTCTGTCCAATTCAAATTTTAGTATTATGTAAACAAGTTTTTCTAGAATTTCATATTAAAACTTTAATTTCACTTGTAAAAGTGCACATTGATTTTTACAAACTCACAGTCTGAGTGTTAATTGTCATCCAAAAGACAAGAATTATCATGAGTCTTGACTCGATTTCTTCACTCCCTTGCAAAGTTGTGGAGTGATAAAATGTAATGGATTTCAACTAAATTATTCATGCAGTCAATATCTCTCTTCAATACAGCAAAGACTAACATACTGACAAGGGGCTAGTTGCCACTAAAGAGCTATTTAAAGAAAAAAAAGTCAAACCTTAGGGTAAGGAGAGGGCTTTTATTTACATTATTTGACATCTGTTTTATACACCTGGACAAAAGTGCAGCACCCCAGGAGCCTATCTTTCAATCTGCAGTTGGCATACTGGCCTTGTCCTTTTTGTTAATAACTATCACTGTGACATCTTTTTCATGGATTCTTCTGGAATTTTTTGATCTATGTTATAACAAGGTATTGACAGTCATGAATTTTAATGCTAACTAAAGATTACTGTACCTGATTTAAGCCTCCTTTAAGAATTTTTATGATGTATACATATCTATCATTTCACTGTGGGTTAAATTAAGGCTTTTAATTTGTGTGATCATTATCATTTCTGGAAAGTCTGTCAATCTTGACACTTCAGTTTTCCCAATAGCAAGAGAGTGACTTCTGTGGTCCCAGACATAGACAGCCCCACAGTTTTTTGCTAATTAATGTGATAATTCACTGACTGCCTCTGTATGTGAACAAACCTTGCCTTAAGACCCGGAATATCAAGCACCATGAGTGAGAATGGAATCTTTTGGAGGTTGGACTGAGAAACTTTCTTTGTGTGTGTCATTTGCTGTATATCTGTCCATTTCAGCATTCATAAGGCACTGATAAGTTAATGATTCTCAGCGCCCTTATTCTCTGAAAAGTCATGACTTCACCTTGAATCCCTAATTCCACTTCCTTTCTCTGACATACACTCAAAATTCTGTTCTTAATCTCATGCATGTCTTAGAATACAAAATCTTGAAACCAGTAGCTGGTTTTTCATGGCACTGTTTGAAAGAAGTCATTTAGGGGTCTAAGTCATCTTTCAAAAGAGATTTAAGGTCTATATTACTGAAAGCAGTTGCAACCAATCAGGTGTACATGTCAGTGCAATTAGGCTTCTGTATCTGAGGACACTGAAATGTCTTTTAGTTCAAACTCACATTTCTAAGTGGAATTTCAACCCATACATCACTGAGGCCTTTTTGAAAATGGGGACCATCAAGTTTCCCTTTTGTTGTTAGCTAGCCATGTCAATGAACAGTAAACTATGTGAGAATGCATCATTACTTTTATGCTCTAGCATCGTTATTTTTCTGCACATTATTCATACACAGCATAATGTCTTGTTTCCTCCTTCAGTTGGCATGAACATTTCCACCTCATTAGGGATCACATAACTGCATTAGGCTGGGGTATGTGGAGAAAATAGAAATGAGACAGAATGTAAATTATTTCCATGACTGACACAGAAAAGGATGTGAAGAAACTGGTCTGGAACAGTAGTGAATTTGAAGGGGAAAAAGATCAAACTAAGTAAACTTGCCGAAGTACATCTATACAGATGCAAATTCTACTTGATAGCTCCTTGTTCTGTAATAGAATAGATGAAACACTGGGTATAAACAGCCCAGAAAATGTGAACCCAGTTTGAATGTCCAGCCATTTTCCATATACTTTATCTGAAATATATTCTTGAAAACTCAGTAAAAGGTTGCAACTCCACTTCTCCTACTCATCTGTTTTTATGATCACTTTTCTTTTACAGTTTTTTCACTTCTCCCTGACATCCATAATATGTGGTACAAATTTTAAGGATGCCAGTTTGTCCTTCTGAAGGAGGAGACAAAAAAGGTCTGTAAAATTACATGATAGCTCCTCTATCTAGTGTGATGGTTTGGACCTGGCTCCCTGCCAAATCCCCAAACTCATGGTGAAATCCTTCCCCCTCCCTTTCTCTCTCAGAGTTTAAGAAAAAAAAAAAACTACGAGAGAAACTAAAGAGCCCGAAACAACCCGAACTACATCAAAAGTATTTATATTTATATATATAGCAGTTATATACAATTAAAATCCTATGTACACAGTAGAGGGAATCCCCAAGGGAAAGGGAAAAGGGAAGGGAAAAAAGGGGAAAAAGGGGAGAAAAGGGAAACTAAAACAGGTATGTACACTCAAAACCCAGGATAGAACTAATAAAAACAGAATCTTACTACTCTGCTTAAGATAGCAGAGTTGCACTGACCGATGCCAGCAACAGCTGCCTCTCAAGGCCTACAAGGCCTGCAAGGCTTGACTCCTCTGCACGGGTGAGACCGATAGCAGAGAACCTGCGTCCTCGGACCCACCGGAAGGCAAAAGAGAACAAGGGCTTCTCCCCCTCTGTATTTATACCCCCAGTTATGTGAAATTGTGTGGAATCCTGGGTAAACATGATCACTTCCCTGGTTACAAACTGGTTACCAGGTTACATCTAGTCATCCTGGTTTTACTATGTGTTAAATATGAGACTGTAGCAACTGTCCATGTTTGTAATTCAGATCATGACCATATAAAACTCCCCAGAGTTTTTAATTTTGTTAGATTTTTTTTTAACAAAGGGTATTTTGTGATTGTATTCCTTCTCTGCACAAGAGGAAAAAAAAATTCAAAAAAAAGTCACGCTGAATGGCAGCACAACCCTCCGGTGTGTCAGCCACTTCCACCCAGTTTAGTGTCATCAGCAAACTTGCTGACAGCACACTCTGTCCCTTCATCCAGGTCGTTAATGAATATATTGAAAAGTACTGATCCCAGTACTGACCCCTGAGGGACTCCACTAGACGCAGGCCTCCAATTAGTCTCCATCCCACTGACCACGTCTCTCTGCCTTTTGTCCTTCAACTAGTTCACAATCCACCTCACTACCCAATCAGCCAACCCAAAGTTGCTCAGTTTAGCTGCAAGGATGCTGTGGGAGACAGTGTCAGATGCTTTACTGCAATCAAGATAAATCACATCCACTGCTCTACCATCATTTATCCACATGGTTATGTCCTCATCAAAGGCTATCAGGTTGGTCAAACATGACTTCCCTTGGGAAAACCATGCTGTCTGCTCCTAATGACCTTATATCCTTGATATGCCTAGATACAGAGTCAAGGATAAAGTGTTCCATCACCTTTCCAGAGATGGAGGTGAGGCTGACCGGTCTATAGTTACCTGGGTCCTCCTTCTTGCCCTTTTTGAAGACTGGTGTGATGTTTGCTTCCTCTAATCCCCAGGCATCACAGAGGTGTTACAACTATCCTGATTGGATCAGCTTTGGACAGTGGCAGATGCATCTTGGAGCTGGCTATAACTGACCCTGCCCAACATATGAGCAGCTTCTGGTGTCTTCTTCTGGCATCATTCCTACAGCTCCCCTGCTACCAAAACCCTGCTATACAATCCCAATATGTTTTCTTACCCTAGATAAATAATAAATAAGGTAAATAAAAAATAATTTAGATTTAAAAAAAAATTTATTGCTTCTTGTGAGGTATTTTAACTGGTATCACACTCAACCTTTACAGTCATATCTAATGTTGAAGAGCTGAAATGGTAACCTCTAGCCTAGTACTCAGGATGAGCTGCCCAGTGTAACGAAGGATTGCTCAGGTAAATCATGGATATCCAGAGAAGTAGTATTTCAGAATTACTTCATCAAAATGGGAAGAAGGTTTCAGAGGAGTGAAACATACCACTCAGGCTCTGATTGAAATGAGCTGGAAGCATTGAGCTCTAGGTGAATAAAACAGAAAGATAATAGTGTTTAATGAGAGACCTAAAATGGTTTGGAAATCACTCCTTAAATAATGTTTTGATTTCTAGATGATAGACTAATTATAGCTGAAATGTTCATAGCATAGTGATGATGGCAGAGCGTGGTCCAGTTACCAATGATTTCTGGCAGCACCCTAAGTCAAAGTGGCACTAAAACCTGCTTTCTCTCCCTCTACTCCCCATTGCACCTCACATGTTTATCTGGATAGTGTACTTTCCACATATTCAAATTAGAAGGGAACATTGAGCTAAGATTGTGTGTTCAGATGTACATGTCAGTCAGCAGTACAAAGCTATTAATGGGGGGGAAAAAAAAAGACACCCTGGAAGAAATAAACATAGCTTTCACACTTAAAAAGAACAGATTGCCAGATTTAAACTCAGTTTTGTTTTGCTTGTAAAGCAACTAGAGAGTAATCAGTGAAATGGGAGACAAATCNAAATAATTATATATATAAAAAATCCGTTGCCATCAATGAGCATATTTTGGATTAATCTCAACAGTCCCTCCTGAAACATACAACCATAATAAATTAAAACTCATCAGATAATAATATAATGCATTGTGCTGCAGTATCACAAAATATACCATTGTAACATGGCCTACAACCTATTTTTACATAAGGTTAAACATGACATTTTTCTTGTCTTTTTAATAGCAGAAATTTGAAAACCTGTGAATCCTATACATTGCAAACCTAATATCCTGTTTTTCTATACAGTTCTCGAGGATAAGGACATACTATCTTTCACAGGAAGTTGTTTATTGGTGAAATATTTACAAAGAGTATCTGTTGCTAAATATGATGTATTAATTTAACAATTTCATCTGTGATTTCACTATCATGTCCATCTTGAAGTGGAATTTCTGATTTTAAAGGTCTGCTTCTCAGGAGGATATTTTAGCACAAAGAGTAGCTCTACTGTCAAAAGATGGTGTTAAATGTGCTAAACAAAATTAACATGGCCTTGGAGACATTCAGGGGAATGACTCAAGATAAAATACCCTTATAAGAAATGATCAGCAATAGAAAGACATAAAGAAAACATTCATAATTAACATGCAAAGCCTTTATTTGGCTTGAGCCAAAACCCGCTATTTCAGTAGCAGCATGTTTCTTTAATAATGTGGAACATTCTGTCATTTCTCCATAGTCCAGACTTACAGAGAAGAACCTTATTATTACATGGATGGGATGTAGCATATAATTTGTGTCCTGCTGCATAGGTACTATAAGTTAATGTGTGTGTGTGTGTGTCCAGGGACTGTTCTGTTGAACCCTACAAAGCTGCAAAGTGGGAGCATGGGCTAACAATGTGGTGGAGATTTGATATAAGTTAACCCCTCATTTCTTATATGAACCTGATAGGAGTTCTGAATTACTAATTTAACCTGTGATGTAAACTTAATTGCTGCTGCAGTCTAATCTTCATTGGATGACTTCAGTGAGGGCAGGAAATTCTAGCAGTGTATAGTCAGAGCTCTAAACTTCTGTTTTGCACTGATGTCCTACATTGATGTAGCTCTTCCACGTTAGAGAAATACTGCTTTTCAACAGTATAAATAGTTTCTTTTAGTTTCAATTAAGTGGCCATGTGCCCAGTTTATATAAATATGATGTATTATTTTAACAATTTCATCTGTGATTTCACTATCATGTCCATCTTGAAGTGGAATTTCTGATTTTAAAGGTCTGCTACTCAGGAGGTTATTTTAGCACAAAAAGTAGCTCTACTCTCAAAAGATGGTGTTAAATGAGCTAAACAAAATTAACAAGACCTCTTGTTAATTAACATTAATTAATTGTTAATTAAATTAACAGGGCCTCTCTTCACAGTGTCCTTATGAAGGGAACTGAGGCACAGGTGTGTACTGGCATCCTGCTCCTGCAAATTGTACAGACTTGAACCATGTTTGTAATACAGCCTTGAACCCAGCTTGTTGCAGTCCTCCAGCCTTTTCTCTTTTTGCTCCCCTGGGACATTGCAGATAGCTCACAGCAGTGAGTCTGACCCAGAGAATATGTTGGCCCCACAGAACCACACACAAATGCCACTAGAAAAAGCAGTCCCAAGGGTCCTTTGGAGAATCACCCCAGGTGACAGGTCTTTGTGGGCTATGTCATGGAAGAATGCATCACTTTCAGGGTATGACTGGCACTGCTAACCCCCTAAAAATCCATTTGGGGAAGCAGGACATCATAAACTTCTGTGGGAGGGACCTAGTCAAAGCCATGATCCAAACAGGGTGAAATTCAGCCTTAGCAAGTAGCTCAGGGCCCTGCTCAGTGCAGTGGTGGCACAGCTTCCTTAAGCATAGCAGCCTCCTGACTGAAGAGATGGGAACCACATCTTTTGTAGGAATGAAACAGTAATATTAACCTAAACCAGGGTTCCATTTATTAGTGTTTTCCTCTGTATTGCTTGTGTCCAGTAGATTGTATTGTTGCTTTCCTTGTCTAGATAGCAGAGGTTTCTCTCTCAAATGTAAATGTAGATAATTACACAGCACTGCTTGAGAGCCCAATGTCTTCAGACATGGGTATGACCAGAGCATGCTAGTATTGATAAGAAAATAAAAGAAGAAAGTATTGATTTGTGACAGAAAACTCACTGAAGTCCTTTTAATCTTTCAAAGGTAAATCTCAAACAAAAAGATATTTTTAACTGAGATAGAATCATATTCACACCAACAAGTTCAAGTACGCTTTTCTATCAGATAGGAAAAATTAAATTACCTTTCACATTTTGAAAGCTTTGATACTTGAGTGGTGTTTTTATTTGAAAACTATTTCTCTCATCTTGTGTAGAATGCTATTTTGATTACAATAGCATGTTAAATTGCTGAAAAAGAATAATTTTGCCTTTTAAGTTGTCACTTTTCCCAAAACAGTTGTAATTAATATTCTGATTGAATCATTCATTCTCACCACTGTGTCATTTCAAAACTCTTAACCTATCTTTGCATCAACTATAGCCCAGGGAAGTAACATATCTACCTTGATACATGAAGTTGTTTTGGCAATATAGGCAGAGTAAGCTCTACTCCTTGAATTCAATACAGAACAAGGAACTTGATGTGTGATAAGCAAGAGTGATGTTCTGAGTAGTCTCATAATACACAATTCTGAAATACTTTCTCCTAGATCACCAGCTGTGCAGATTTATTCCTAGCTTCATATTGATAAGGATTTCATAAAATTAGTCTAGCATAGATATATCTAAAATAATCAAAAAACGTGTTTTATTGGCATGTTTCACTTCATTTTTTATAACATCTATTGCGTAACAGTGAACTCAAGGACTTCTTGGGCTGCTTGTATTCCTAAGGAGAAAAGATGGGGAAATATCCATTCAGGTGCTGAAGCTTCCAGGGGTGATCTGAGTGTGAAGAGCACACTCAGACCTCCTCAGACTCTTCTGGAATTATGTGAAACCCTGCAAGAACTATAGAAAAGAGGAATGTGCTTACTCATGGAAGTGTATGCTCTGCTTTCCAAAGCTATAAACAAAAAGGATGAATACTTCAGCTCCTTGTCTCTTGCTCATTTTCTGCACCTACTTTTCCATACCCGTGATTTCCAGGATGCTTCTCATTGCACTTGCATTTACTGCAGACTGTAGTAGGCTACAAGAGGCCCTCCAAGTCCCTTACTAGGCTCCTCCACAGAGCTTACAGCATTAGAACAGCATGATTACACTCCTTCTGCTCTGCCTTTCTGTTGGATATGGTCTTGCAAAATCCCTGCTCCTCTGGTAGCTCTGATTAAGCTCAGCTATTGTTGCAGAGACAAAGAGAAGCGGAAAAAAAGACTTTTGAGTGCAGATTGCCTTAACAGCAGAAGGTGGGTCTTTGTCAGCTCCCATTTCAACTCTGTAAGCAGGCACTGCATTTCTGCAGGGAACATGAGGCAAGGGAAATTGGGATCTGAAAGACATTTCTCAAAACTTCTCTGCTAAGTGAAAAGACTCATAAGTTTTTGTGCAATTTTGCCAGAGGATTTCTCATGTAGCCTTTCAGAAGGCTTGTGGTGCACTGCAGGGTCAGAGCTAGAATTTGCTTATTTAACTTCTGTTGAGGGTTGAGGCTGGGCCAACCACCAACCCAATGACAGACACTCCCTGTTATCCTCTTTTCCTCCCTACCCCCAAGGGAAGAGAAAGGGGATAAGGGAAAATAAGAGAAAGACTTGTGGGTTGGAAAAGAAAACTAAAACTACTTTAATAATAATGATAAATGAAACATACAAATATGTACAAAACCCAATACTGAACCCAAACATCCCTTGATGATAACTATGCCACCACTGATACCGTGGCAGAAGGCATCAGCAGCAGATGGGAGCCAGGATCACGGGCTGGATTCTGGTACTGGATGCAGGAACTTATGCATCAGGATCTAGGGCAGAACAGACAGACTTCTCCTCAGAGGCCAGCCATTGAATTGCAGGAGAAGAAAAAGCCAGAGCCAAAGCAAAAACTGAACCCCCCCCCCCCCAAAACCCAAAAAACACCCCCAAGAAA
>VWZX01001033.1:0-42458 GCA_013399015.1 Galbula dea | reverse complement strand
AAACCCAGAGCAAAAAACTAACAAGGGGGACTGACCCCCAGTTTTACATTGAATATGACATATATAGAATGGAATACTTAGTTGGTCAGTTTAGGGTCACTTCTCCTGTCCACTCCTCCCTGAAGGGGCAGTCTTTACCCTGTACCCCTCAAATGTGAAACACAAGATTTATCAGTGACTTTGCTTTGCATACCAGTCCCTGGTAGTAAATCTAAGCATTAAGTCTTATGACTGCTGGAAGCATGCAGTGTCTGCAAAAACATGTTTGTTTCAGAAACTGCAGTTTCTCAGAGGAGTTTTAACTGGAAAGTAAAACCACTGAGCAGAATTAGTTCTGTTCTAACCCAAGACAAGGACAACTTCCTTCTCCCAGATTTCAGTATGACCTTGGTCCCAAGTCACGTGAAATCTGGTTATTTAGTAGCATTAGAACTTCTTAAACCATCAGTGAGTAGATTCTGTGGTGCTGTGCTGATTAGAGATTTCAGTAGAAGATAAGCAGGCAGACTACAAATGTGCACAGGGCTGTAAAGGATTTGCTGGAGGAGAAAAATCCCAACTTCTGTCCAGCAAGGCAACTGGTGAAGAGACACTGTGTCTTCCAAACCAGGAAGGGACAGTGAAGATCTGATGTTGCTTCACATTCAGATTAACACACTTGCTGGTATTTTACTGCTGGGTGTATACTATTTTAAATGGGGAATCGTCTCTTTCAACCAAATGCAGACGTGCATATATATGTATCATACACATATATAAATGTTCTGCAATCAACACCCTGTGCATTTACTGCATATACAACCATGCAAAAAGCTGTAAAATCTTCCTGCCTAGTCTGCCTCTTTCCATATTGTGGAATAAGTTTTCATCTATGTTGTATTACCTTGTACCAATGGCTGTTCTGCCATCTTCCAGCTCTTTGTATATTCNCCCAACATGGGCAGGACCGACAGCAGAGAAGCTGCGTCTCTGAGTCCACTGTAGGGAAGAGAGCGAGCAGGCTTCTGCTCTCCTTATTTATACTGTTGGTCACGTGGAATTGCATGGAATACTGGGACCTTCTGACCACTTCCCCAGCTATGAGCTGGTTACAAGCTGGCTACCAGGGAAGTGGCCTGGGCAAAACCACTACAGTTCATATACTAATTTACTTTTGCTTAGCTTTACTTGCAGAAAACCATGAAGTTTCTGGTGTTTGATCAGCTGCTTCTGTTGTGTTATCCCCTTCTTCCACCTTTGTTTGTCCTTCTCTTATGGAGCAAGGCATTCATGGAGAAAAATGATTTGGCTCAAGTATGTGCCTAGGCTTCTGGGCAAGACTAACACAAATACTCCATAATTAGTGATAAAGTGCTGCCTCGCTCAAATAGCTCTGCTCTTCAGAGGAGCTTGTGCTGTTCTTCAAAGGAGCTTGTAGTCACCAGTGAAACTTCTTTCAGTGCAAAGCAACTGCAGACTGAATGTGACTTGATATACACCACCGTAGAATAGGAATGTGAAATATTAATTAGTTAATGGATCACCAATAACACTGAATTTTATCAGCACATTTTGTAAAATGTTAGGTAACTGATGTTCTCTGTTTTCTGTAAATCAGTTAAGCTACAGAATATGTGTTCATTTCACTTCCAGGAAGGAGGAAGACAATTGCCCTGTGTATTGGCATCATACAAGCCTGTTTGCTTGGGAGATGCCAGACACAAAAAGAATGAAGGCCACAAAAGAAGGTTTGATTCCCTCTATATTTGGGGAAAGCCTGAAGAGAGTGAGCTATAAGAGGTAGCAAGATGCCTTCACATGGTTGTAAAAGATGTGAAGAAATGGAGCTGATGAGTCAGATTAATGTTGTTTTGGAAGAGATAAAAGGGTGAATGCTCTCAACTACTCAAACCCCCCTGAACTTCTGAAGTTGTCGTTGTCTAATTGAAAGTTGTCACTAATATTATTTAAAGTTTGTGTTAACTTTGCAACTTGGACTTTGTGAAGCCTGGACACTGTCACTGATGTTGAGGTACTGTGGACATTCTTTGCTCTGCAGATACCCTGTGTGCTACCATCTTCCAATTCTCTTTGATTTTTTAATCGGAAATATTGGTTTTCTCTTCTGTTACTGTCTTCTATCCTTCTGAATCCTCCTTTTTTTTTAATGAAACAACTAATTCTTAATTACTTTTACTCTGCTTGAAGGGAATTCCTTTCCATCAGACTCTACATTTAAGGCCTCATTGGCTGTGCTAATTCACAGAAGTTATTTTCTGTTAAATGGTTTTTGTTTTTTTCTGTAGCTTCTCTTCAGCTGATGTAGTGTGTGTGTTACTGCATGGCTGATCTAGACATCAAAGTCATAAACTCAAATCTGATTTATAGTTTGTGCATAGCATCTTCAAACTGCCACAACATGAAGGAATATAATGCACTTTTTCATTATTTATTTACTAGAGTTTGATAGACCATTTTTCTTCATGCAGGACAGGTCTTAGGATATTATTTAACCTTTTAGTTTGAAAAATTGGAGAAAATTCAGGAACAAAGGCATAGAAAAGTCTTTGAGGTTGGGATGAAGGAGTGTCAAAGGTCATCATTAAAAGAAAGATGGCCATCAGTCTGCCTGCTTTTAGTATGAAGCATAATATATATTTGTTCTGGTACTTTTGAGTTACTTCAAGAGAACGCAGATGCCAGCCTAGAGATGGAAGCCAACACTGATTTTTCAAGAGTTAGTTGACAGCAGTACCAGTTAATTTTCTTCTCTACTAGTGCTACAGAACTGGATGGGCAAAAATGGGCACTGGTGAGGCTCTTCACTCTGTCTCATACAACATTTTAACAAAGAGGGACTTGAAAAGTAGATGAAAAAATTAAATCATGATGAAACAAGTACACAAGTTGAAACACAAAATAATTGAAGATAGCTCTCTAGAGATTAATTCAAATGGGCACCTCAAGTATCTGTCCTGGCTTGTAACCGGTGAGTGTTATGGAAGGTGACTGACTTAGAATGTGACACCAAAGTGAGAGCCATTCTGAACTTGTCCCGGTCCAGTTGTGGATGTAGGGGAGGTTTGTTTTATTTTTGTTGACCCCAGAGTGAAATTAAGACACAAATCAGGTCAAGTACCATGTGCTGAAACACTACTTTATTCTTACAAACATTAGGAGAGAGATGAGGGATAAGAATGGAGGAAAAGCAAGCAAGAGTTCAAGAAACTGCCAAGACAGTCACCACTATGGGGCCAATGATGTCTTGCTGGTCCGTCTTGAAATACACCGGGGATCCAATGACATCTCGCTGATCTGTCTTCAGGTCAGTGGGAGGTTTGAACACTTTGATGCATTTTGGCTGTGTTCTTATACTGTCCTGACCATGTCCTGGTGCACCCAGGACAGTCTAATTTTCTAGTATAGCTGGGGCAGTCCAGGTTCTTGGCATCAGTGCATGGTGTTCTGTTCGAGTTCTGCCATGCTCGCTTCCTCGCAGGATGTTTTCACAGTCACTAGTGCAGCTTGAAAATGCTACATCTTGCTTCTGCAGGGCTGAAAGTCTGCAAGCTGATTCATGATATGTTTTCCACCTTGCATACCAAGCAATGCTTCAACACAAGTCCAAGAGTCCACTTGTGTCCACCACAGAACTAGAAAAGGACATATAAACTTCATAAACTAGAGTAGAGAGCTGACATGAAGAAGATGAAATTCAGAGAGGACAACTGCAATGTGTGGCACTAAAAGATGAAGATTTAATTTTGCTGGTGTAGAACTGGGAATAACTGGCTTGGCAGAAATCTGGCAGGAAAGAATTTGTGGAGGGCTTAGAGGAATTCACAAAAATGAGACAACAGAGTGTTGCTGCTGTGAAGGACAACAGATGAAAGAGTTGAAATAGGAACCTTTATTTTAAATAGCTCCCCCAGTTTTGAGGAGCACATTCAAGGGGAAATATAGGCAAATAGAATCTGAAGAAAACCAACAGTAGAAGTAAGAAAAGCTGTCCCCTGAGAAAAAGCTGAATGAGCAAACTCATAAGAGCTTGTTTTGTTTTCTGGTTTATCAAAGCTTATTAAGGAAGAAAAGAATGCTAATCTTGTTGGGATTGTACAAGAAAGCACTGAGAGCATCTGGAAATAAAGGACTTGTTAAAATCAAGATTGCAGCTAGCAGGAAATGGTGCACTAGAAAAGGCTATGCAGAGAAATTACAGAAACAAACATTTCTCAGAAGTGACTTGGTTACAATTTACTCTTGCAGAGGGATGGACAAGATAGGACCTAAACTCCATTCTGGCCCTACATTTTTATTATTTTTCTCTCATTGTGTTTAAAAGGTGATTTATCTAAGAACAGTCAGAAAACAGAGGTCTGATAGACTGATCTGGTGAAAAGATGACAAAAAGGGGAGCCACGTGACACCAGTGACAAGAGAAAGTTTCCTGCCAGTGAAATATAGGAGGAGCTGGAAACCTGTTCTGGCCTCCCACATCCTTTTTTATATCAGCAGAGCCAGGTTTTTGCCTAAAAAGAAGAATAATAACATAGTGGAAGTCCTGTGGCTGCTATCTCTATTGGAAAGGTCACAGAAAAGGTCTGTAAGGGGCTATTTGGCATTTCTAGATGGAAAGAAGAGGTTTTGTAGCTTCAGTTTCTGGTGCTGAGTAAAAGCCGCTCTTCCACTGTTGTTTTCCCAACTGGCTGCAGAGTCCCTGTGGCCAAACACTGCAGAATAGACCAGGTCCTGCCTTTTTTGTTGTAGAGCAGACTGCTTTTTGGGCTTTATATTTTTTTTTCCTGATTCTGACTCACTGAACTTGGCTACAGTTGGGGTCACCACCACACTGTCAACTGTAGAGGGGTGTTCAGGTCTGCATACAGGCACAGGGTAATGAGAGCAAGGACAAGGCTGTTGTGGGATCAGTGGTGAGCTTGAATTAAATATGCTTGCAATTTGTGAGGGGAGAGCAGCTAACAGCCCTGACCGAAGCCTCCATTTTTTCTTAGTCATTGCAGTCATTGCAGCTTCTTGTACTGGACTGAAAAGTCAACAACACTGTCTGGCAAGCAGAGGCTGCTCTTCTGAGTATCAATATGGATGGTTAAAGATTTCTGGAATCTCTGAAGCAAGCTATAAATGATGAATGAAACAAAAAAATCCTTGCTCACTTTCTGACCATTGAAAATATCTATCACTGTGCTATTTGTTGCTCTCTTTAGCTGTAATACACCTAGAAACATCTAGGTAATCATTACATTTAATATTAAACAAGAAGAAGCTTTCCAAAGTCAAATGGCTATATTTTTCTGAAGTTATTTCTCTGAGATCCACATGATGCCTGGAGCCCATGCTTAAAATGGGAGGAAAAAGGTCACTTTTTGCCCTGTCTGTACAGGGCATGATGTTTCTAGGCTCTGTTTCAAGAACTGTTTTAAATTATTCTTGTAAACCTTAACAATTCTGACCACTCCCAAAGATCATTAAATTAACTTTAAACTTCAGAAATACTTTAAGTGATGCTCTGATCTTGATTCTAGAGAAACAGTTACTTCAAAAAAAGTAACATGACAACTTTCTCTTGTTACTTTCCTGGGGAAAAAGGTTAGCTGTAAAAGAAAAATGCCATTTTACAGCATGTCACCAGACTTTAAACTGAGGCTTTCTTCTGCATGGAAAGAGTTAGCTTACTTGCTCCCCGCTGTTGCTGAGCCATTAGCTTTTCTGACATGACCTCTGGTTCAATTTGAGAAAAATTTCCCATGAAAAATTGATAAGAAGCCTCAGTTTTGTTTTTTTTAAAAAAGAAAACAAACAAACTAACAAAACCACTACCACCAACAAAATTACCCCACTTCTTTTTTACCAGGTAATCATCTTTATTTGCAAGAGTTTTCTGGTTTAACTTATAATACCCAGCAGGTTTTTGCTTGTTGAGAGATGATCTCTGCAGTTGTTGGTGAGCAAGTGTTGAGGCTATTTCATTTATAGCTGAGGTAGCCTGCGGATCATAAGATTTTTTGCTCTGGATAAGGTGGAGACAAGTTATATTTAACTCCTGTTACAGGTGAAAATATCTTTTAAGGAAGAGAGTAATCATATGGTTTTCTTGTTGGGCTTTCTTTTTCTTTTAATAGCAGTTGCCAATGAGCTGCTGAGTGCTTAGGATATTATGCTTTAAAATACTTTAGCTTTCCCTTACCCTATATTCCTTATGATTCTGTCAACCTAATGTCTTCTCTCTGTTTTCTACGGGGGCAGCCAGGTTTTCCTTTCTAGAATAAGAACAACAATTCACTGCAGAAGGAATGAAGAAAGAGACAATGGGATTCTTCCAGTGTAAATAGAAAAGCAGGAAAGACTGAAGAGTTAAGGACGAAAGAACTGTTTTGTAGTCAGATGAAGTAAATTCTGAATGCCGGTGTAAAACCTGTTACTGTTAAACATGAGACGGCATCTGAAAGATGCAAATAAGTGTTTAAAAGTCCTCAGTAGGACAGGCAGTACAGGATTGTTTTTGTTGTTGTTTATTTATTTATTTATTTCCTATAAATACCCAATTATGTTATTTTGCTTTTTTACTTCCACTCTCAGTGACAACAGAATTATTCCTCATTTGAATTTATTCCACTCTGCATTAATCTGCATTACTCTCCTGGGAAATGAAAAGCTGGGCTTTATATCCTCTTACTAACTGCTTTTCTTGCAGCAATCAGTTTCCAATCTTTCAGCAAGGGCATTAGCACAAATTCAGTCAGTCTCGAGGGGTTAAATTAAATGTTATGCACACTGGGGCAGATGTTTATTTACCTAAGCCATTTTCCAGGGCTTCAGGTTTATTACTGCTCTATTAATGAAGGAATATTTTTCTTTTGATTTACTACTTTGTGTTTAAAGTCAGTTAAATCCTTTTTGGATTCAGTCATGTAGATTAGCCCTGGAAATAGTCTGAAATTTTTAGCACTTCTTTATAGAAATCTCTACACTGCAACTCAGTACAGAGACTGAACCTCAAATCCCGGGTTAAGTTGAGTTAAGTTTTTGGCTGGTGCTTTGCAGCACTCATCTCCTGTCTGGTGTGCTGTCCTCTCCACCAGCCTACGACTGACTGACCCCTCTCCCTGCTTACTCATCAGCCAAGCTCTCGTTTACACTCTAAGCCTGACCCGGCTTTTATCAAAAGTAGTTTGTTACCTGTGGTGGGTTTAAAGGCTCTTTCCAGCCCCCACACATGGCAGGTAAAGGAGAGACTGGATTGGAAGTTAAAAAGTAAAAACAGTTTTACTGATAACAGCAAACATAAATGAAACGAATATAAACATATACAGGATCCAAATACCAAAACCCGCTTCCCCTCTATACAAGTAATTACGTCAGGACCGAGGCTGCAGATGGCTCCGACTTCTCAGGGCAGAGCCGCGGTATCAGGCGGCCCAAACAGCTCCATGTGCGTCTCCGGTAGCAGAGGCACCAGCAGCACCCAAGTCCCAGCAGAGAGCGAAGAGAAAACAGGTTCCTCGTGGCCACGAGTTTTAACAAAAGTCCCCAGAAAAACCCAGCATGCCCCTGGCTTCCCCCCCTCTTTGTGTGTGTGTGTGGGGGGGTGGTTTGCAGTGTCCTTGATTCAGGAATCTCAGGTTTCTTAAAGGGACAGTCCAGGCAAGGTGTGTGGGGGGAAAGCTGATATGATATTATGTATGTTAATGGAATACTGTTCTAACCCAAACCATAACATCACCCCTTCCTGATTTCTGCCTACAAGACCCCTTCTCCATTGCGCTTCTTCTTTTGGGATTACAGGAGCTGGCTGTAGAGGCAAGGCAGCTTATTTGTAGAGTATTTGAACTGATGTCCCTCCTTGCTCTGCTCTGGATCTGTGTCTGCATTGGGTATATGTCTAGAGCCTAGACAACCATTGTCAGGTCGGTAGACTACAGTGATTTTCAGTTGTGTGCTTGCTCTGGAAACTTACTGTAGGCTACATGTCTTAAATGTATAGTAAATTTTAACTCTCATAAAGTTATTTTTACATCAGTGGTGAGGAATAATTTGTACATTAAAAAAATTACTTAGAGTTTTACAGGACATTATGAAAGGTAACAAGGCACTATATCTAAAATAATTTGTTGAGTTGTTGAGTCCATTACACCTTAGATTTGTGAACTAGGTGTCCAACTGGTTGTTGTTACAATGCTGGTTTCCCCTTCTGTGCTGACAGCATGCCAGTGTGGCAATGAAAGACAGGGGAGCTTCCTGAAGTGAATGTGAATCTGTATTGCCAATGAAATTCTAAATGGCATAGGTAATTTTCACAATTACCATATTATATTATTATGCAACCGAATTATTGTAAGATTCACAGAACAAAGAGAACACACTAGCTCTTTGGAGTTATTCTTTTAAGTTCTGTGTTGTCAGAAATACAGAACACTGAAACTCTGCTTCTTTTTATAGTTACCAAGAAAAATAAGAAGTGTGTCTGTGGTCCCATTAGCTGGCGCATATGTCTTTGATAGGCACATTTTGCATTCATCTGCCACAAAGGAATCCCAACAAATAGTTCACTATGCAGAGAGTTGTGGTCAATGGGATGGAGTATAGTTGGAGGCCTGTGTCTAGCGGAGTCTCTCAGGGGTCCGTACTGGGACCAGTACTATTCAATCTATTCATTAGCAACCTGGAAGAAAAAAAAGTGTGCTGTCAGCAAGTTTGCAGATGACACTGAACTGGGTGGAGTGGCTAACACACCAGAGGGTTGTGCTGCTGTTCAGCGTGACTCAGACAGGCTGGAGAGTTGGGCAGGGAGAAATTGAATGAAATTCAACAAGGACAAGTGTCGAGTCTTGCACCTGGGAAGGAACAACCCCACGTATGAGTATAGGTTGGGGACAGAGCTGTTGGAGAGCAGTGAAGGGGAAAGGGATCTGGGGGTCCTGGTGGATGGAAGGATGACCATGAGCCAGCAGTGTGCTCTTGTGGCCAGGAGGGCCAATGGGATTCTGGGGTGGATTAGAAGGGGTGTGATTAGTAGGTCAAGAGAGGCTCTTCTCCCCCTTTCCTCTACCCTGGTGAGGCCGCATCTGGAATATTGTGTCCACTTCTGAGCCCCTCAGTTGAAGAAGGATAGGGAACTGCTGGAAAGAGTCCATTGCAGAGTCACCAAGATGATGAAGGGGCTGGAATGAGGAAAAGCTGAGGGAGCTGGGTCTCTTTAGCTTGGAGGAGACCAAGGGGTGACCTCTATGCTTTTAAATGTGTGAAGGGTGGGTGTCAGGAGGATAGGGTCAGGCTCTTCTCAGTGAAGCCCAGTGATAGAGCAAGAGGCAATGGCTGTAAGATGAATCATAGGAGATTCCGTGTGAATATATGTAGAAATTTTTTCCCAGTTCAAGTGCCAGAGCACTGGAAGAGACTGCCCAGAGAGGTTGTGGAGTCTCCTTCTATGGAGATATTCAAAACCCATCTGGATGAGCTTCTGTGTGACCTGGTCTAGGATTCACGAGTGACTGCTGTAAAACACTGCCGAAAGGATTTTGTTAGTCTTTGATTTACATCAACAATATCAATTTTAATCTTGCTTTGCATTTTAAGTGTTTGATTACAAAAGTTTTGTGTTGACAGCTATAAAGACATATTGATTTCAAATTAAATACTGCCTTTATAATAACTGCAGTAATTTTTTGTAACCATAAGATTATACAGAATCATTACATACTCTGTGATAAATGCAGTAATTTTTGGTAAGTATAAGGTTATACAGAATTATTATATATTTGCTTGAGCAATTATTATTGGAATTTTAAAATTTTACAGTTAAATTATGTTGTAAAATGAGAATTTGGATACCTGCTTTTCAGATTATTGGTGTTTGATTTGATGAATATTTGTTTACCTATATTTCGTTGGATGTTAGATATCAGTCAAAATATCCTTGAAATAAAATTTTAAATCAATTGTAAGAACTTCAGTAAAAATATTTTAAATATGATATAGAAAAAAAAAGTTTGTCAAAATGAATAATACGCATAAAACTAGTATACATATTAAATAAAAATAACATCTGCAGTTAAGTGGCAAATATTACTGAATATTTGCTGTCACCATTTTCTTCAGATTTGTTTCTTAAATGACAGCATTTTTTTTCCACATTTTTTTAGTCAAAAGTAAAGCGGGATAGCAGTTTTTCAGTGTTCTCACTCCCTGATCATCTAGTTCAAAGAAAGCAAAATATACATCACTCTACCAGAGTATGTACACAGAGCGGCAAAATTTTTTTGCCTGGAGAGCATGTGTCCATGTACTTGCCCAACAGGTGCAGGTATAAACTGCACAGCAAATCATCCTTACACCCAGCATTGTGTGGAATTTCTCCCTTAAAATCAAAAGAGAGTTTCAGTCTATGTGGGCTCCATGATCAGCATAAGATTCATTGCTGTGGTGAGGGCATTCTTTCCCTTTTCTCATGTTGGCGAATTCTATTTCTTCACCAGTGTTATTAAGCATTGGAAGAGGCTGCCCGCTTAAATGGTTGAGTCACCATCCCTGGAGGTATTTAAAAGATGTGTAGATGTGGTTTTTAAGGACAATCTTAGTGGTAGATTTGACATTGTTGTGTTAACTGTTGGATTCAATGATCTTAATGGTCTTTTCCAACTTAAAACATTCTATGATTCTATGAATGTTTGTTCTGACCACTGCCACAGAAGAGATGTTTTCACATAACCACAAAATCATAGAATGTTAAGAGTTGGAAGGGACCTCAAAAGATCATTTAGTCTAATCCACCTGCCACAACAGGATTCCTAGACCAGGTCACACAGAAGCGCATCCAGACGGGCTTTGAATTGTCTCCAGAGGAGACTCCACAACCTCTCTGGGCAGTCTGTTCCAGTGCTCTGGCACCCTCACTGGGAAAAAATTTCTTTGTGTGTTCACACAGAACCTCCTATGCTTCAGCATTCAGAGTGGCCTGGCAACGACTTCTGCCAGCTCCCTCAACACCTCCGGGTGCATCCCATTAAGTCCCATGGATTTATAGATGTCCAGATGGCTTAACTGCTCCCTAACCCAGTTCTCTTCAACTAAGGAAAACTCCAATATCCTAACATCATCTGGGGGCTCAGGGGTCTGAGACGCCTGAGCACAGTCTCTAAGAGTATAGACAGAGACAAAGACGGCATTCAGTAACTCCACCTTCTTTGTATCATCTGTTATGGTTTGGGTTAGAACAGAATTAATTCTGTTCAGTGACTTTGTTTTCTAAAAGGTATTCCATCCCATAAACAAACTGCCCCTTTAAGAAACCTGAAACTCCTGAATCCCAAGCCCAGGCATCTGGGAAGGGATCTTGCCCCCCAGGGAATTCTGGGAGTGTGCTGTGACCACGAGGCGTTTTTGTGCTGGGGTCTGTGCCATGCTGGATGCTGCCTGTGCCGGGCTGAAAGCTGTCTGTGCTAGCTGGGATGCACGTGAAGCTGCTACTGGGGACTGATTGAACTGAGGGGGAACAGCGTGTCTGTGCTGTGGGCTGCGCACGTAAGCTAATATTNGAGAGGCTTTTGCTTTCCTAGTCATCTCCCTACAACCTCTAAGAAGAGTCTTATACTCTTCCCATGTGGCCAACCCTCCTTCCATGATCTGTAAACTCTCTTCTTCCACTGCAGTTTGCCCAGTAGTTCCCTACTTAACCACGAGGGTCTCCTGGCTCCCCTCCTCAATTTTCTACGTGTTGGGATGTTTTGATCCTGAGCTTGGAAGAAGTGGTCTTTGAATGTTAACCAACTCTCTTGGGCCCCTTTTGTTTTCTAGCACACTGTCCCAGGAGATTTCCCCTAGCAATTTCTTGAAAAGATCCAAGGTGGCCCTACTGAAGTCGAGGGTTGTGAACCAACTAGGTATTCTGTTCCTACCACTCATAACCTGAACCCTACCATCTCATGGTCACTGCAGCCAAGGTTGCCCTCAAGCTCTACCTTTTCAACCAGACCTTCCTTGTTAGTGAGCATGAGGTCCAGCAACGTTTCCCTCCTAGTGGGCTCATCCACCATTTGCATCAAGAAGTTTATCATGAATGCACTGGAGAAACCTCCTGGAGTGTGAAGGGCTGTCTGAGTAGGCCTTCCAGCAAATAGCTGGGGAGTTAAAATCCCCCATGAGAACCAGGGGCTGTGATTGAGAGGTTACTGTCAGCTGCCTGGAGAATGCCTCATCAGTTTCCTCATACTGATCAGGAGATATTTAATAAACACCCACAACAGTATCACCCATGTTAACTTGTCCCTTGATTCGCCACCATAAACTCTCAACTCTCCCCTCATCCACCCCTGGACAGAACTCAATACATTCTAAATGCTCTCTCACATAAAGAGTAACTCCCCCAACACACCTTGTAGACCTGCTTTTCCTAAAAAAGGGCACAGCCATTCATGACCACATTCCAGTCATGTGAGCAGTCCCATCATGTCTCTGGAATTGCCACCAGATCATAACCCCTTGACCGCACATGGTTTTATAACTCCTCCTGTTTATTCCCCATGCTGTGTGCATTGGTATACAGGCATTTCAGGGAGCGAGCTGATCATGCCAATTCTACCCTAGGGGGTGGGAGGCCTCCTGGTCTGTATTAGTACTAGCACTAGAACACTGCCCCACTGGTGCTGACCTGGCAACAACACCATCCCCCTTCAAATCTAGCTTAAAGCTCTGTGGATGAGCCCTGCTGGTTCTTGTCCTAGGATCCTTTTCCCCCCGCAAGATAAGCCTTTCCCACCTCCTACCATCTGGCCTGGTATGTTGTTAAACCAGCCATTATCAAAGAACCCAAAGCCCTGCCTGGAACACCACTCTTGGAGCCAGGTATTTATGGACTGAATTCTTCTACTCCTTTCCATATCATGGTCAGGTACCGGAAGTAGGGAAGAGAAAATAATGTGGGCCCCAGGCCCTTTTACGAACCATCCCAAGGTCTTGAAATCTCTCTTCATTCCCCTCAGACTACGGGATGCACCTTCCTCTCCAGCTACCTGAAAGATCAGTAATGGATAAAACTCTGATGACTGCACCATGTTGGAAATTTCCCTAGTAACATCCCTAATTAGGGCTCCAGGAAGGCTGCAGACCTCCCTGTGATGAGTGTCAACCCTGCATATTGAACCCTCTGTTCCCTTTAGGAGTGACTCCCCAACAACCACAACTCTTCTTCTTCTTTGTGAAAGAGGTTGTGTACATCCAGAAAGCCTAACAGACTGTAGGAAGACCTCTGGTACAGATTGCCTGTCATCCACATCTCCATTAGACTGTCTGTCTTCCAGCAGGGCCTCATATCTATTTCTTAGAGGCTCCTGGGGAGATGACTTGACTAAAGAAGGCCCTGTGAGCAGTACTGAGATGTCTAGGCTCTCTGATTGACCTGTTTGGAAGGAAACTTTGAGTCCTCCCTGCAGCTTGATATGGGGGCTCTATTGTACGAACCACTTATAAAACGATCTCAGCTCTTCCACTTTCTCTTTGAAAAAAACCACAGACTAAGTCTCTTGGAGTCTTTGTTAGCAAAGAAGAGAAGGTTAAGATTTGTTTCTAGGCTGTGTATCAAGTGATAGAGGAATATTAATGCTAGTGCAGAAGGTCTCTGTGGATAAGCATATATTCTTTCTCATGTGCAAAAGGACATCACACACTGAACACCTTCAGCAGCTTGACAACATATTTCTAAAACTTTTCTACATCTGTATGTTAATATCAGGTCAAGTTTAGCACTTCAGAAATTTATCATTTCAAATTCTCAGCTACAGTTCAGAGATCTGATTTACTTTAAGGCTTGAGCAGTAAATACACATCTCCTGAGCAGTTCTCCTTGAGCTGTGGAAATTTTTTGTGATTGATGTGATTGCCCAATTGTACTTAACTATTCCTACCACAGTACTCTGTATCTCTTCAGCAGTTGGCCTTGTACTGTTTTTCTTTAGGGGAGAATAGCATACTGAAAAAAAAAATGTCTGCTACACCTACATCTTTACTCCAGAATTTTACTTTATGATTCAGCCTTTCTACAGTGTTCTTAAGGTTGTTTCAAAAATTCCACATCACAAGAGCAATCTGGTTGCAATTTGTTCTAATCTATGAAGGGATATACTCTCAAGTATGTGATCAACAGGTTTTGATATGTGGCATCAACATTTTTTCACTAAAAGTGTTGTTAGATACTAGAACAGGCTTTCAGGGGGTGATGGAGTCACAGTCCCTGGTGGTGTTTAAAAAGCATGTAGAGCTAGTACTTAGGAACTTGGTTTATTCTTAGGGACATGGTTTTAGATGACATTGATAGGTTGATGGTTGGAGTTGATCTTAGAGGTCTCTTCCAACCTTGATAATCCTGTGATTCTGTGAATTTCAACATAGGCCAGAGATTTTCTACATTAGTCTGTAGCATAGTACAGTTTAATCTGGAAGTGCTGAACCCTTATTAACTTCGTAAATCCTTCTAACTAGTCTACTCACCCCTCCACTCCATCAATCAACTTGAGTATATATTCATGAATCTTGTCTTTAAACTTGAGATAAATCTTTTGGTCACTACCCTTTTAGAGGGAGGGAGGAAAGTGTCCATACTGAGGAATTTCTTATGTACAGAGATAATCAGGTCTATTCAGGGGAATCCACTGGGATTTCCTAAAGCAGAGCTTTATGTGTGGATCTAGTTTATGAGAAGATATGCACACAAACTTTATAGGTTTAGCTTCATAGAAAATGTACTTTGTAACATTGGAAAAATTAATTTTTCTCTCAGTAGTTAAAAAAAATAGTCATGCTTACTTTTTACAGAAGTAATGCACTTTCAAATATGGCTGTGCTTTGGAATGATAGGATACATTATGCTGTTTCCACAGTAATATACAGAGTACTAAGCACCTGCACAAATTCAATAATTCAGCCACTGTTACATTGCTTTAGTTGTGTGAGGTTTGACTTGAATTCTTACTGACATACAGTGAATGGAAATAAAGCTTTTTTTTCAAAACTCATTACCAGAATCCCATCCCATCTCTCTCTCAGGATGGACATGTTAGAGCTAGCTAAGATACATCTATTCATAACGTATAAATGGATTTGCTGACATCTTGATATTTGATAATGGATATTTCAATATTGGAGAGAGCTTACTCATTTCTATACCCAGCTCAGTGTTCTTCTTTTGTAGGGATTGTCTGTTGACTGCTTTTTTTTTTTTTTTTTTTAAATATTGTTTGAGAATCAGCACATCTCTTTTGCTAAGGGGCAAACTGTGTACTGTTTAGTCCCTTATACAGTCATGCTAGATTGGTTTTATGTGGGAAAACAAAGCCTTGCCATTTTTTAAAATGTTGACTTTTCTCTATTATGATATCAGCAGATGTTACTGTTTAATGCAGTTATATAATTGCTGCTATCTATATTGTCTAAAGCTAATAATTTCAGATTATAGCTGGTGTTGCAATTCTGAAATGTTTCTTTCATGTCACATCATAAATCAAAGCCTAATTGCCCACACTTGTGGCAAAACATGTGGAAAGTGTACAAGAAGAAATCGACACAGTGTTTTTCATGATTCATTTGAGATTTTTTTAATATCCAGGAAAACAACAAGGTAGGGTTAATCTTGCCCAGTTTTAGACACCTACAAACTGAGCCTAGAACCAACTGCAACTATAACTAACTCTTAAGAATTACAGAATCACAGAATCACAGAATCATTACGGTTGGGAAGGATCCTCAAAATCATCTAGTCCAACCAATAGCCCTACACTACTCTTATCCCTAAATCATCCCCTGAAGAAACACATCAATCCTCTTCTTAAAAACCTCCAGGGTTGGTGACTCTACCACCTCCCTGGGCAGCCTATTCCAATATCTCACCACTCTTTCAGTAAAGAAATTCTTCCTGATATCCAATCTAAACCTGCCCTGGCACAACTTAAGCCCATTCCCTCTAGTCCTGTCACTAGTCACAAGGGAGAAGAGGCCAACACCCACCTCCCTAGAATGGCCTTTCAGGTAGCTGAAGAGAAAGAATTATAGAGAACGTGTTGGCTTTACCTTCTTCCTAAGAATTATATAATAATGTTTTGCAAAATAAAGTTTTTACAGTTGAAAGAATTTCTGTTTTGAAGAAAATGTATTTCAATTACAAAGTTATTATGAGGGAAAGCTTTTGAAGAGCTGTAGAATGGAATGCTTATTAGAGAATAAAGTCACTGGGAATTAATTGCCACCATAACTCCAGTCCAAGATAACTGTAACTTTGCTTTATTGTAACATGACTTCCAATTAACTTCTGTTCCTTCACCTGAATAAATTTAATTTTGGTAGAACTGTTTAAAATTAGCAGGGTTATTCACAGTTAGAACAACAGTATACACGAATGCAAATAAACCTGTCTTGTAACATCCTTTCAGCGTCATTTTAACATGGCAGATGTCTCTTGTCACCATCAGAGCCAGCCATGAGAGATAGAGAGAATAATTTTAATGGTGTCTGGTTTCCTATTCTTAGAAGAATGTTGAGGGTTAGGGCTGGACTGACCACACCTGTTACTCCCTCTTTCCCTCTACCTGTCACGGGAAGAATTACGGAATCACAAAATNCAGCCTTTCCTCATAAGGAAGATGTTCCACCCCCTTCAGCATGTTGGTGGCTCTGCGCTGGACTCTTTCCAGCAGTTCCCTATCCTTCTTCAACTGAGGTGCCCAGAATTCGACACAATATTCCAGATATGGCCTCAAAAGGGTAGAGGAAAGGGGCAGAAGAACCTCTCTTGACCTACTAATCACACCCCTTCTAATCCACCCCAGAATCCCATTGGCCCTCCTGGCCACAAGAGCACACTGCTGCCTCATGGTCATCCATCCATCTAACAGGACCCCCAGATCCTTTTCCCCATCAGTGCTCTCCAACAGCTCTGTCCCCAACCTATACTCATACATGGGGTTGTTCCTTCCCAGGTGCAAAACTCAACACTGGCCTTGTTGAATTTCATTCAATTTCTCCCTGCCCAACTCTCCAGCCTGTCTAAGTCATGCTGAACAGCAGCACAACCCTCTGGTGTGTTAGCCACTATACCCAGTTTAGTGTCAAACTTGTTGACAGCGCACTCTGTTCCCTCATCCAGCTCACTAATGAATATATTGAATACTGGTCCCAGGACCAAACCCTGAGGGACTCCACTAGACACAGGCATCCACCTAGTCTCCATCCCGAGACCACAGCTCTATAACTTCTGTCCTTCAACCAGTTCACAATCCACCTCACTACCTGACGATCCAGACCACAGCTGCTCAGTTTGGTTTCAAGGATGCTGTGGGAGACAGTGTCAAATGCTTTACTGAAATCAAAATAAACCACATCCAGTGCTCTACCATCATCTATCCACGTGGTTATGTTCTCATCAAAGGCTACCAGGTTGGTCAAACATGACTCCCCCTTGGTAAACCCATGCTGACTGCTCCAAATGACCCCCTTATCCTTGATATGCCTAGATACAGAGTCGAGGATAAAGTGTTCCATCACCTCTCCAGCGATGGAGGTGAGGCTGACTGCTCTAGAGTTACCCGGATCCTCCTTCTTGCCCTTTTTGAAGTCTGGAGTGACATTTGCCTTCCTAAAATCCCCAGGCACCTCTCCTGTCCCCCAGGACTTACTAAAGATGATGGAGATTGGTCTGGCAATGACTTCTGCCAGCTCCCTCAACACCTGTGGGTGCATCCCATCAAGTCCCATGGATTTATGGGTGTCCAGATGGCTTAGCTGCTCCTTAACCCAGTCCTCCTCAAGCAAGGAAAACTCCTCGTTATCCTAACATCATATGGGGGTCTGAGGCTCCTGAGGAAAGAGAATAAGAGAGAGACTTGTGGACTGAAAAAAACCCTAAAACTACTTTAATGAAAATAGTAACAATAGATGAAATATCCTGGATTCAGGATCAAAAGGGAGAGAAAAAGCAAGAGCAGCAAAGATGGGCCCTAAAAAGCAAGAAGAGCAAGAAGCAAAAGAGAGAAAAGAGAATAGACCATCAGCTTTATATTAAGTATGATGTGTTTGGAGTCAAGTACTTAGTTGGTCAGTTTAGTGTCACCTGTCCTGTCCGATCCTCCCTGTAGGTGTGGTTGGGCTCTGGAACTGCCTCCCCAGGGACATGGTCTCAGAAGCAAGCCCTCTGGAGTTCAAGAAGTGTTCGGACAACACTCTCAGGCACATGGTGTATTTCCTGGGGTGTCGTGCTTAGGTTAAGGAGCTGGACTCAATGATCCTAGTGGGTTCCTTCCAGCTCAATTGGTACTGTGATACTGTGTAAATTATATCAACCAAGGGTATTTTAGAAAAGCAAATTCTGAAAACTTTTTTTTCTTCTCTCTTTTCTTCTTCTTGTGTTCACTTTTCCTCTTCTCTGCTTTGTTTTAGACCCTAAAATCTTCGTCTGGCTCCCATCTGTAAGAAACACATTTGGAGATCAGAGATTATTGCTGAACATTTTCTAGGGTAGGTGTTCAAAGGGAAGACAAATCTGAGTGATCTTTAACTTTTCTAAAGTACACTTTGTGTTGCTCTGCCAACCATTGAAAAAGGGTTTTGAATCTCAGAGCTTTTAAACTTTCATTTGCTTGAAATTCTGCATATATATGAATGCCTTATGCCCTGTTCAGGTTTTAAAGTGTTTTAGAGAAATTTGTAGTTAAAGAAAAAGATGGTACCTAAGACTTCAAAAACATATATTTATGCAGGGAAGAAATCAGATTAGACATACTATTTTGGTCTCTAATTTTACTTTTTTCATTTTCAAACCAAAATGGTATTAGCTTTTTTTATGTGTAACTGACTCACCAATGCAGCAGTATTTCTGTGCTCATATTTAAATAATCAGCAGTCAATTTTAATTAATTTGTCAAAATTAAAGATGTGGAAAAAAATCTGAGGGATATTTGCAGTAACAGTGAAGATTTTTGCTTTAAATAATTAATACTTTCCTCTGACTCAGAGCTAGGACAAATGACCAGAGAAATTGAACTTTCATTATTTTTTTTATCCTCAGAGAAACTAAAAAAGCCCAAAAGTTGCTAACATATAAATTGGTATCAGCAGTAACTGAGGAGTTAAATGCCAGCCAGGAGATGGGTATTGCTTCTTATCTGACTGCTGAAAGTGTGACAGTGTGACCGGCTCTTCTCCAGCCATGCATGGGCTGGGTGCTTGATGAGCTGCAGGGCCAAGGCTAGTTGACTGCAGCTTATACACAGTGACCCACAGAACAATTCCACTTTTATTTTCTTTTAAAAGGTGCAAGTGAAATGTGTGATAGTCTGCAAGATTTTTTTGAAGGGTCACAGTGACATTAAAAGTTTCTTTTTCAGGACAAAACTATTTTAAAGGAGCTTTAATATGATGTGTTTCTTATGAAATTTAAGGTGACAGAGATTTTATTTATTTATCTTTACTGTAAGGTAAATGAGAGTTCTGCCCAAAATTCTAAAATAAGTTGTAGTCAATAAGTGTTTTTGATGCCTGTTTGTAAACTGAATATCCTTCTTGCAAGAAAAGTCTTTAAACCCCTGTTGTGGTCCATCATCACCTGGGGTAAATTCCTCATTTCCTTATGGTGAGGTGCCAAATGATCTGCCAGTGTCTTCACCTCTTGCTGTGGCTGGCATCTTCTGTGCATCATAATCACTTGACTCTATACAGAACTAACATGAAGCTGAGTCAGAGACAGAAGACAGATTTCTAACTAACATGAAGCTGAGACAGAGACAGATTTCACATGAAACCAGGCTAAGTATATGACTTTAATACCAGTTGCAGGCATGTTTTTTTTTCAAGTTGCCCTAGTGCTGCATGTATTCTATGGTACCTACCCAGTTTTCTTCTTTTTTCACCCCTCTTGCCTAGAAGTCAATCTGTTCATGATTGCCATTCTGCCAGGAAATAAAAGAACAGCTCTTTTCCGACAGTGTCAGATGGAGAGTTAATAACATAGATCAACATGGTAACAATTGCCAAGACCCTTTATCAGGAAACTAATTATGTCAAACTACTCTCTCTGACCAAGACCTGATGATCAGCCCTGCTTGTAATCTTAGGTCTGTGTCTCATCATTTCCCCCCATCCTTTCTGCTTGTTGTAGGCCCATAATTCTTCATGGATCAGCTGAGTAAGCAGTGAAGTTAAACTACATGAACCTGCCAGAGTGATCATGGAATACAGGAAACTAAATGCCTCGTGCTGAAATTGTCACATTAATTTCTCACTCCTTTGTATTGATGTTTAGTTTCCAGGTCAATCAGCACTAGGGTAGAATCAGTTCAACAATACTGAATCGTGGTTAGAGGCTTATTCCCCCCCATGGCAGGAAAGAGAAAGACTTCTAGTTTGGAAGTTAAAAACTAAAAACTGCCTTAATAATAACAACAAATATAAATGAAACACGTATAAATATATACAGGACCCAAAATACCAAACCATCCCAGTGCCAGCTCCCAGCTTCTCTCAGTCCCTGGTAGCAGCTTCACGTGCGTCCCAGCTAGCACAGACAGCGTCCAGCCCGGCACAGGTACCAGCAGAGAGAGACCCTCAGCACACTCCTCCTCATGGTTCCAGCACACTCCCAGAATTCCCCTGGCTTCCCCCTTTGGGAGGAGGGGGAGGGTGCAGTGTCCTTACTTAAGATTCAGGAATTCAGGTTTCTTAAAGGGACAGTCCAGCTTAGCAGGTAACCGAATAATCATGTACATGGTAATGGAATACCTTTTAGAAAATACAGTCGCTGAACAGAATTAATTCTGTTCTAACCCAAATCAGAATATTTTTACCCAAACCATAACATTGAAATATTGTAAAACTCAGGGAAAGTTTCTAATGCATTGACTTTGTCCTCAGAAACATAATCTCGGGGCACCTTTCTGGTGAGTATGAGGAGCACTCTGAGTAAAGCTGGCAGGAAATCAATTCTGAAGCAAGCAGAAGAGGGGCAAAAGAAATCACAAAGTAATTGTGTGAGGACTAAAAGGTAAATGAATGTGGAATCAGCTGTAAAGTAATTGGTGCAATAGCAGGAAAAAATGAAGGCAAGATGGGTCCTGAAAAAGATTATTGCTTTCTAATCTCTTTCTTGCACCTTACTCACTGCAATAGTATGAACAAAAGGAGCTAAGAAAATACTTCTTTTTTGTTGCTTTACATATTTGATTTTCTACCATAAGTTGTTCCTTTCCATCTCTTTCTTTCATTCACTCATGTCTTGCTTTCTGTCTTATTTTATTTCCTTTGTGTCAAGCTTTGATAAGCACTAAACAGAAGAAAATTCCGTCATTGTCATTGGATTTGGCTGGTACTCAGCAAGAAGTTGATTTGGAGTTCATTGCTGTTACTGTCAAGTGCAGCATGGGGCAGAATCCCACCCAGAACTCAGCAGATAGTAGTGTTTATGAGCCACTGTTTTTATGAAGTGCTGCAGCTGCGTCAATGCTATGGACAGGAGACCTGGTATTTCCATGTCTTATTCAAACATCATCAACAATATCTTTTTATTGTTCTTTTTATGTCTTTCAAACACATGGTACTGTGAGACTTGCTGGAGCATTGGTTGATCTAAGGGTGTCCTGAAGCATTAACTAAGGCAAGTTTCATGACAGTTGTTGAGTGTTAATGTACAGTCTATCTAATAATGTGCTGGTGGGGCTGGGACAATGGTATGAGATATAAAGTCATGTAAAAAAGGGATAAGACAGATACATTTAATGAATCTAGGGTGCCTTGTGGCCTCTGATAAGAGTGGGATATGAAGAATTGTATCAGAATGCATATGTGTAACAGGAAAATCAAACTCTGTGTTAATTCTGTATTTGCTAAAGCAAGGTTTCCCCATGGACTTTCATCTGTTAATGCTTCATTGAAGCAAATGTGTTAGAGCCTGTCTTGCAGACTTCGCTTTCACCATGCTGAGCCTGTGGTCATGCTTTATAAGAGGAAGTTCTGGAGATCAGATATAACACCTTTGAAGTCCTTGGGATCACACTGTTGCCAATATATACTCCTTGTTAGAGAATGGCAAGAGCATTCACCTATGTATAAATACATATGGTTTTTCTGAAAGCCAAAAAAGGCCAGAAAAAAGATGCTCGAATTTACCCAACACACTGCAAATTTGACTGCAGGTATTATTTTTGAAAAGTTTTCCCTTGATAGGATAAGGAATGATGGAAAATTTTAGAAGGCTGTGTTCTTTTGTAACCAATATTATGTAAATATAATCTATAGCACTGAAGGAGTAGTTAAGATTTTATTGTTGCTATGGAGGTGGCTAGTAAATTCAGGCCTGGTTTCTTCTCATAGATCTTCTGTGACTGCAGCTAATGATTGCAGTTGTCCCACTCCCCAGGTCTTGGCAACCCATGCAAGTAACACTTCGTTGAACATTAAACCCTAACACTGCTATGGCTAGCTGTCAGGTAGAACACCCTGTGGCAGTGGAGGAGAGTTAAATATGGAAAAAATGAAACAAAGTACTAGAGAAGCCTTTCCTTTAGGAGGAAGAGAATCATGAAGGAAGTTTGTGGATGGTTGAAAATAATAAGCTTGTGGTATGACAGGATGTGTGTGCAGAGGTATATTAGTGTGGTGTTTCTAGTAGCTGTAATGCTATGCATAAAGACCTATTCTTGATGTCTCTGTACATTCATAATTCTCAAATTCTGATAGGACATTTAGGATAGAAGTGACATCTGAGTGGGCCAGACTGGGAAATGCAGTGGCCAAAGATCAGTACTGTGGTCTGGTGAGACAGCCCACAGGCGGGGGATGTTGCAGAGCTCAGCTTGAAGAGGAATGAAAATTACAAGTTTGACAGATGGCAAGATGGAAAGGCTGTGGGAGGGTTCAGTGTGAGACCTTGCTGGTCCTCTTGACAGGCCAATTTTGCCGATGTCTCTTACTCTTCCATTTTCTATCTATATCCATTTAAATGTCTGAATGTCTTTTGCTCATTCATTTCCCAGAAGAGTCTAACCATTCTGATAAAGTGATTCCTGTCCCAATTTCTGCCAGGTCTCATTTAATTTTCTTTCACAAAATGAAAATTGTGTTTTAACTGGGAAATGTCTTGCAGGGTATTGCTATTTAAAACACAAAGTTTGGCAGAATGGGAAAAAGTCTGGGGCTTATTAGTTTAGTGAGGGTTGTTGGAAATATATTTAGAGACAGAAAAACAGATGAGACAGCTTCGTTTGGTATCTCTCGTTTTAAACTTTACTTTAAATTGCAGACAATAAAACAACCTGTATGCACTACTTCCAGTGCAAATATCCTATCCTGCACTTTACCCTTTCAAGAAACTTGGAAGGCCTAAATGTTTATGTAAGCAACAAAGTTGTTTCTGATTTGTTTAGGACAAAATGATTAAAGAACCTTGAATATTTGTTACGAAAGTATTGGAAATAAATTACATGACATGTTTGTATAGTTTTAAATTAGAAGTAATTCAACATCAAAGGCACTGAATAATTTGTCTAGTTGCTATTTGCAAAGAATCACTTTGAAAAGAAAATATATCCCATCAGTCATTTTTTAAAACAACAAAATAAAATTATTTTACAAATGAAAATATTATATCCAAAACATAAATACGTATAAAATTTTAATGAAGCCTACAAATAGATGTGGTTAAATAATAATCTTCATATCTGAAAACCCTTAACACATTTCATTCAAGAATCTCAATACATTTATAAGGATAGATTTAACAAGTCAAGTTTGATTTGTTGTACTAAGCTGCCACACTAACTAGCTGAGGCTCAGGCAGATGATGGCCAAATGTTCTCACTCTTTGTGGATGATGTTATTATTTGTGTTTGGTGCTACCTAAGACACTATCTGTGCTTGAAAAAACCACACAAATTTAATACAATTGGTTTGCTCACAGGAATGCCTTTGCAGTGTTGCATTACCAACTGCTGATCACAGTAAGATAATAATTTGATCTTTATTAAGCTCAAGGTCACATAAAAAGTCCATGAAAGACCTAGACATGAAGGCATCTGTGGGAGATTTTAATTTCCTATTAGGTCCTTCCAGTTGCTGTACAGCTGATAGTGCAATGGCATTAAAAACCTCAGCTATGTTATAGGTTAAAAGTGAGTGACGGGCTTGGGATGTCTCGAATGGTAAAATCTCCGTTAAAAGATTAATGCAATCCTGAAATTAATAAGTCCTCAGTGGTATTTAAAGTGAGGCCTTTAAGCACCAAAACTGAAAGGAAGATAAATTTACTTTTCAGGGAGATTCTGGAACTCTCTCTTATAGAAAAGATGTGAGGGTTATTAGTGGAAAGTAAAACAGCTAACCAAAACCACACCAACAAGAGAAACACTAGAATCTTTAAAAACAATTGTGACAACTGCATTACTAAAGATTAATTGGAAATGAATTGGTGTCATTCAAGTAGATCTGCCACTATAATTGGCATATAGGCCACCTCTTCCAAAAAAAGGACCTTTTTCTTTTATTTTTCAGGACCCATATTATAGGCAAAGAATAATAAATCTCATTTTGAGGCGGTAGGGGGTTGTTTCAGTCCAATCTTTTCACCTCCCACCTTTAGGTAATGTTCTATTTCATGTGCTAAAGAGGCACTGATTACAGTCTACGTGTTCATTAACCAAATGGAAAAAGTATGTACCATACTCACAGCACTGCTAAGTACAGCTAAAGGCAGTATAAGAATAGTTTCCTAATGTATTATATTGCTAGATATTCCATAACATTTATTCTGTTCATATAAGTCTTGCTGTTTATGCTGTATTTGTGCTGTTTTTGTTGCATCTGAGAATAGATACTTTGCTTTAATTAATCCCAGATACTGAAGGGTGCAAGAAACAGAAAATCACTGATAGCAAGCAGGCAGTGAGAGCATGCTCAGCAGAGCAACTGCATTCACCTCCACTCAGATATAGAATAAATATTGTACAGCACCGTGAAAGCAGGAGAGCAGCCATCAGTGCACACACACCCACACATAACTTCCCATACCCCTCCTATACCCAGAGGACTGTAAGACAGCCCATAGGATTTGCACTAAGTGTGCTGAATGATTTTGTGTCTTTAAAAAATACTGAATTAAAAATTGTGGACAGGTACTCTGTAGCCACTATGCTCACTGTGTTCTGCAATCTCAGCTTGATTTAAATATGGTGTACATCTCCACAGCTCCATACGTTTTCTAATCTGGGAGATCAGTTGCATCAAAATCACAACACTGTTATAGGAGTAGTCTAGAAATGGGGGTTGAACAGAGTACAAAATGACTAGGTTATTGTATTGGACATGTCTGCGTCCACTTTGAATAAAACCATAGATTCCCAGCCTTATTTTTGGCAAGAAAGAGACTTTTATCAGTGTTGGAAAATAAGCACTCTCATTGAGCATGAAGATATCACAAAATAAATTTGGAGAGTAGAAGGAAATAATGGAGAAAAAATTAAAGTCAAGAAATAGTGCTCCCAAAAATTTCAACAAAAGTGTGGTTTTGTTTACTGTCTTGCTTTTTTTGGAGATTCCTGGCCATCTAAGTCAAAAAACTTCATCTGCCATCAACATGAAAGAGAGGTTACATCTGTTTAGGGTCACCTCATCTCCTGTGGGGCAGGCTATGCTGCTAGTGAGCAAAAGTATGGATGTAGTTGAAGCTTTGCATTTTGTACTCCCTAGCTATGTTATTAGTGTTCGGTAAATAATTGATGTCTTCATGCAAACGGAATGAGATTTATTTGTCCACACCTCTATGAAACTACAATAAGGGTGCATTTTCCTACCTGAGCAGGTGCTGTAGGTCCTCCTGTTATTATAGTGATAGAGGATACAAAGATTTCCAAATTGATAGGGATATCATCCAAGCAATCAAAGAGAAACACAATCTTCAAGGTAGCTGGCAGAGGTTAAGGTAAGACCTCAAGAATTGGTAGGGGACTAGCTGGAAGCAAGTCATACAGTTTCTGGACAAGAAACTAGTAGTAGAGATGCAAATAGGGGGAACAGCCCTGAGGTGCTGTGTACCGGTGGGACAGATGAACTCTTCAAGCTCAGTGGCATTCTAATGACAAAAGGCTATGTTTACAGCATGATGTGGAAGCACTTCCTAGATTCCTGCTTGTTCCATCTGTGTCCTAACTCCAAGCTGGATTGACACATGCATGTCTGATATTTCTCTCCACTGTTGTTCTCATGGGAAAAACACTTTTACATGTGTCTAGAGGATGCCACCATATATCCCAAAAGCCTCCAGCTTTGACTGGTTGGGAGACCAGAGTTGTGGGGTGCCTCTGGTATAGCAAAGCCAGAGGCAACAGTGGTGATAGCTGTGCTCACATTGCTTAACAAAAATGAAACCTGAACTTGTGGTGGTCCTAATTAGAACAGCCATGTAAACGTGAGCAGATCTTAATGTATAACTTGATAGCAGCTTGTGCAAACTCACTCAGTGCATAGGGGGTTTTTATATTCTAATTTTGAACACATCTTTCCTACTCTCTCTGCCTCAATTCTTTAATCTGCTTCCTCCTTTTTGCTACAGAGGCAAGTGGTCTTGTCATAGAGCTTGCTAGCATGCTCCGGCAAGCTGTATTTGTATGCAATCCTTTAAAGGCAACTTTTGCCAATTGACAGAGCCACTGCAAGGCTGCTTAACTCCTTGGAGAGGGAGAGAGGGGCAGAGAAGCATAGCTACAAGCATGAAACCAAACCCTACGTTTGTATGTTTGATCTCCAGACTGGAACTGGTTTAAAACTGTGCTTGTACTGCCATTTTTCTTGTGCAAAACCAGGTATTGACTTAAGTGTACTTAAACCTAAAGATCTGGGGATTTTAGACACATTTTAGGTCAAATAGTCTGAGATTGTAATGAAAATTTTGCAGCTGTATTTTGTTTTCCTTGTGTCTGCTCCACTTCTGCAGACTCTTCTCTCTCAAAAATGAAATACAGACAAGTTCAGTATGAAGAGCCATCCACCACACACCAGCACTGTTTAACAGCTTCTGCTGTCAGATGACAAATACAAAACCTGCAGTTTTCTCTAGCATTGTTTTTGCATCATTGCTTATTTAGTAAATGATATTCAGGGAGTTCACTCTCATGTTTCTCCTGCCTCACACTGCCATTAGTAATTTAGAAAAACACTGAAAATAAAGGCTAAAAAACTGTCAGAACCTTAAAATTTCTTAGCATATTCTCATTTCATTTGCTGAGAAAAGTGATTTCTGTCACATCATTAGTATAATTTCTTCCTTTCCTGGGCTGCTGACAATAGAAAAGTCCTTGACTGTCAACATACCGCAAGAGGAAGAGTTACTGCCCAGTGCAGAACTATCAGCATCCTAAAGAAAGAACTGTCAACATGAGCAACCTTCTAGCCTTGCCCTTTCCTCATCTTCCACTTGGTGCTCACAGTAAAATGCCCTGTGCACACGCTAGTGTATTTCACACCATGCACCACCTTTTGAACTTGGTGAGAGAACTGGATTCAGTCTCAGTCTGCCAAATCCACTGCAAGAATCTGCAGAACTGTCCATTTTTGTGTGACGAATGGGATTAAGAACACAAATGCTTACACATTTTGCCCTTTTTAGCAATATTGGTCTGTTTTAATTGTTTTAAGCTGCTGTGCATCACCATAAAAGTTAGAGCAAAGCTGTCTGAAAGATGTTTGAGCTAACAAAGGGATCCTAGTGCATGAAAGTTCTTTTGGGGAATTTACATTGACTGCTTCCAGGTTAGTAGAAAAATGTCTGGAGCTACAATGTCTTGTGCTTTGTTAGGAAAACATTATTGTCATCTAGTCTAGGGTAGACTGGGCATTTTAGTTTGTGTGAATTTTTAAAGCAACCAGTGAAGGATGGCACTACTCTTAATTATGGAATGTACAGAGCAAAAAAAATATGGACATGAAAATATGGGGATGTCAGGAAGCTTAAAGCTTTCATTTGGCTGAATTGATTCCAAATATTCATTAGTCAAGGGAAGGAGTCCAGCACATCCATATTTATTCACCTTTAGCAGGCCATTCCCTGGACCAAGGCACAGAATGAAGGGCTGCTTAATCTTAGGTGGGTAACACACAAACCACAGAGCTGCATTTTTTAAGGTACCATATGAAAGTCAGTAAAAATGTATTTTATGAACAAGGATACTTATGGTTTGATCAGAAACTCTGTGACTATGCATAACATGTGAGATTGCATAATATGCAAGCTCATAACCACTGTGAAAGGCAGAGTAAATTAATTTGGGATTAAAGTAATTCTTGCACAGTTGTTGAACTTCCCATTGACTTCAAGTGCAGACGTGAGCTGCAAAAGACAATAGACCTAGTTCCTGTTACCCGCATTGCACATTCTTGCCCCCAAGACTGCTTCTATCATCCTTGAAACTTTGGTATGTCTTTGGAAAATTACTCCCTTCAAACCTTAATTTTGAGAAGTAAACAAGAATGTAACTTCTTAAATGAAGTTGTAGTATGGTAACATTCAGTTTAAATGAAATGTGATATTAAACCTTCTGAAGAGAAGCAGCTGTGTCTCTGTAAAGAGCCATGAATTATGGATTTTTTTGTTTTGTTTACAGAAGAACATTTGTCAATAGTGTCTGCATGTAAGGTAAGAAATCTTGTACTGTCTCCAAGTGCTGTTGCAGAGCCTTGCTATCTGGAAAGATATGGAACAGTAGTAACAGTCCAATCAATTGGAAGGACTTTAAGGGTTCTTAAAGATAAAGCATAGTTAACTGTAGAAGATGCATATTCACACACCCTTCAAAGTCTGCAATTTCTTCTCATACGTCTGCACCTTTTTCCACTGTCATAATCTGAAAAAATATTATTTAAGTTTCACACCTGCAAGTGGGACTCCAGAACGCCAGAGCTTCAGAATAGTTGTTTAAATGAAATTAGGTCTGAGAGTTTACGGATGTGGATTTTGCCTAAAACAAGCAGCCACTCTTAAAAGAGGAATCCTGCAGCCAAGACATGACATCAAAACGTCCATGGCAGGTCCTCCCTGGGCAGGTGGCTTCCCCCTTGGGCAGTGCCTCAGTGTTTTCCAACATGGTGGGTAGCTGAAGTCCAGGGGTGCCTCTCTGCACTGACCACCCATGCAGCCTCACCAATGTGAGTCCAGTCTGTGGTTGGGTTGCTCTCCAGACCACTGCCTCCACCAGAGCATACACGAGGAGAAAGATGAGAATGCCCAATCTTGTCTGATCTCAGAAGTTAAGGGTCCGGCCCGGTTAGTACTTGGATGGGAGACTGCCTGGGATCACTGGGTGCTGTAGGCTTTCCTGCTGTGGCAGAGGGGTTGGGTTAGATGGTCTTTCGAGGTCCCTTCCCACTCCTAACATTCTATGATTCTGTGACAGGGAGGACCAGCCTTCCCAGAGGTAACACATTAGATACATTAGAGTTCCTGGCCTACATTTGGTTTGCTTTTGTTAGCTAAGTGTCAGCCAGTATATGCATATGTACACTGCATCTAGCATAGGTTGTCTATGCATACACACACACACACAAATGTAGGTGTATATACATATATATGTATATATAATGTTATCTGTCTTTCAAGGTGTATTTTTCTTTTTTTTACCTCCTTTTTACAGGGATTTTCAAACTTCCTGCTGATAAGTGATTTGATGCTAATGTAAAATTTGATTTGATGCTAATGTAAAAACATAGATGCAGTTGCACCTGAATTAGACCTGCAATCACAGTGGTACATTGGTTAACACTAAGGTTAATTTCTTCTTGTGAAATTAAAATAATGAAATGAAATTTCTTCACTGGATCCGCAGAAATACTTTTACTTTGATGGCTCTTACTTGTCTCTGTCTGCAAACTTTTCAGTCATAACTATTGTAAGATAAAATATCTGCTTCTAACTAGTAGATGTTAATCTGAAAATGCTTCAGGCTTAACTACCTTCTCTGTCCTGATTTATGACATTATTGCCAGTCTTCTGAGTGTCTTTTAAATTTCAGGCTGCAGATATTTAAGTTGGCAGATATCCTAACATTGACAAAACAAGAAAAGCTATATTCAAGTACTCACAGGAGTTTCCCAATAAGTTTTTCTGACTATAAAAACAACAAGATGCCCTAGAAGTAGGTGTAAAATGTTTAGAGTAAATCGTTATGTAATATATTGCTTTTTAGGAATTTTGCTTTCCAAACTGAAGCTGTTAACCAGCTCACAGATTTTTCTTTTTATTTTGTTAGTTATAGTTGCATATATTATTATCCATACTGGAACTGAATTATTTTTCCAGTCCTACTATTCCTTGGCCTCAATAATACGTGAAGGCAGCTAGGTGCACAGAATCATGCTTTCATCAGGTTTTGAATCATTACTCAGGAAAACATCCATTTGCTATGCTACATGCAAACCCACTATATCTACACCTGTAAACTCACAGGATTAAGCTTTTAGCACGTAGGTGCATCTCACACCCATTCACTTTCTTAGGACAGGAGCACATCCTTAGCTGATTTCTTTATCAGAATGATTAATGCTGGCCACTGGAGCTGCAGGTAGATCAAACATTCCATGTTCTGGTGAAGTGGTTGTATATAATTTTCTTTTCTGCATGTCTCAGCTTAGACACTAAACTACCAGCAAAATTTGCACTTCATTAGAGCTACTAACGTGAAAATTTCCCCCCCTGCTGTAGCCATTTCATCCTACATTCACAGGCTTCTTGCCAGTGATCAAGCTGAGACTTCACTGATCCATTAGAATACTGATTTAAGTGTTTGCATGAGTCTCTTATTATCTTGTTTTGATTTTGATCTGCTCCAAATTATTCCTGAGGCTACCTCAGCTACCAACTGACCCAGAAACTGAGGAGTGACTTTTTCTTCTTCCTCGTCTCTCCTGTTGGCTCAGCTGGCTCAGACACAAAGGGAGTGTAAAGGAACCAGTCAGGACTGAATCACATGGAATGGGCTTATTGTGTAAATATCTGAATAGGTAAACTGTGCAAGAATCGTAAGTATGTACAAATGAAAGAATTGAAGAAGAAAATCAGAACAGTAAGATAAAATTAACAGGAAAGGGGCTAGCTATCTTTAAGATGAAGCAGGTCTGAAAAGCAGAGACTCAGTCTTCAATTATAATTTGAAAACAAGTGGAAACTAGTGTAAGAATATTTGAAGATCATGATGACATCATCCTGCTGCCTGGAGGGACAGAATAATCTTTATTCAGCATTGTGGACCCCCTGAATGTGTGTTAAAAGCTGTGATTGAGAAATGGGGTGCAGCAATGAAGTCAAGCTGCTTGGTGGCAATAATCCAGTACTGCAATAAGAAAAGAAAGAGATGAAAAAACCCAAGAATCTGGTTAAAAATCTCAGTGACTTCAGTGCAAGATATCGTCAGGATCTTATGTCTTCCCCTTTTCCTTTCTTATTTACCTTAATGTATGTCACAAATACACAGTGTTATCTGAAATTAGTTACTTCAAAAAAGAAACTGTTTTCTGGTTCCAGTTTTAATATTTTTAATATTTTCTCAGCTCTCTGTTCTCAGAGATAGTTACATTCCTGATCCATGAAGTATCCATAGGTATTCTTCACTTTGAAGAACAGACAGACTCTATGCATTGGTAAAGGAAAAGAAATTCATGGAAGATCTAGATGCTTTTGGGATGAAAACTAAAGCTGAGGAGCAGGCACTCCTTTCTGAAGTGGTTTTAAACTCCTTTCTGATCCATCTTGTTACAAGAAAGTTCCATATTGTATTACCACCCAAATTTTGTTTGTGGCCAGTGGTTGTAAATTCCCTTTCTTGCTATGCTTTACAATAGTTCTGGGACTGTCTGCATGATGAAAATACAGGGAAGAAAAATTGGGGAAATGTAACTTAAAATATCTTCCCATGAGACATAATTAATCTTAAGTATAACTAGACTCTATGCCTTGCACAAGGTTTGTTTTTAAGCAGTTTAGCAGACACTCACTAGATTTATTCTTTTGATGAGTTAATTGTTAATAATAGCTTAACATCAAGCAAAGTACAAGTCTTGGAAAAAGAAAAGGGTTATTGTTCATCATCCAGCTCTTCAGGTAGGCACCACAGCAGAACTGCAGGGAGGGAACCTATCCCACCCAGAAAACATAAGGCCACAGTACTGCCATGACTTTCTTTTTCTTAAAAATGGTTTTCTGAAATCCTGACTATTGTGAAGTAAAGCTCCAAAGACATTTTTATTTTTCTGAAATTTTTCAGTACTGTTTTTCCTAATGTGACACATTCAAGTCTTATTACTTCCCCAATCAGTAAAAATGAGAATAAAATTATGTAAGCACTCAGAAACCCCAGGGGATACAAATATCTTTTCTTCTCCAGCTTTCTAGATTGAAAATACGATTTACTATTTGTTTGTTATCCAGGAAGACATCCCTCTCTGATTGATATAATCTGTATTTGCAAATAAATTCAGCGTTTTGGTTCTTCCCTTGGCTGCCAGTTACATGAAATATAGTCCCCAAAATAATTATTTTCATATATCTTTTTTATAGTATCATATTATGGCAAAGCTATTGTGTTTGAAGTACAGAGAGACCTTGCCATGATACAGGGCACAATTCAGAGGCTATTCAGCCAGAGCAGTCACACTATTTAACCATTACTGTTGTAGGAGAGGAAGCACTATCACTGATTTGCAAAGGGTAGAGAGCACACTGAATAACCACTGAGTCTGAAGTAATTTGCTTCTGCACTGGAAAGAAATGGAGTCTGTTTTGAAAGGTCATGACCCATTGCCTGGAGACAGAAGTGTGTTTTGTGCCTTAAAATTTGGTGTGCAAACCTTCATTATCTAGAACTGGTTTTATCATGGATAATTCCTCATTAGTGAACTGAATGAAGTCAAATGTATGTATTATCCTTATGAATTGTAAGCCTAGGACTTAAACTGTGTGAACCCTGCATTTTTTAGCCATATCCAGTAAAGAGACAGGTTCCCTGAGGCTCTACAGTCCTCATTTCTCTACAGAGTTTCCATGTTTTGACCTGCATTTGTGCCATATATGTTGCACTTCCCTATCCTCACCAATGTGTGTTGGCTGTTGCATAGATCTGAAATATAAATCTGTATTTATAGCCCCTGACTGTTAGCAAAAAAAAAATTTGTATTTACAGGAGATTGGGGGATTGCATCTCTCCTGGTACCTGACAGGGTGGAAGGAAGAATTAGTGCCTTCTGATAGTACCCCAGCCTGAGTGTTCATGAAGGCTGAGAGAGGTCACGTTTAAGCCCTGATTAATTCATTGCAATGGCATTACAGTGACCTCTACTTCAACTAAATAGGATTTTAATGTGAACTTTAATATGAACTATATGAACTAAGGAAAAGCAGTTAAATGACATGCTAGGATTCATTGAGGAACTTCATCTTGCACATAGATGTCCTGGTTTGGGTTAGAATGTCTTGGTTTGGGTTAGAAAGTCCTGGTTTGGGTTACAACAGAATTAATTCTGTTCAGTGATTTTATTTTCTAAAAAGTATTCCATCCCATATACATCATATTCAGTATCAGTCCCCTTGCTAAAGCTACCTGCTAAACTAAACTTCCCCTTTAAAACCTGAAATTCCTGAACCTTAAGTTCAGGCATTTCGGGAAGGACCCTGCCCCCAGGGGGAAACAGAGATCGGGAGGTTTTGGGGACCCTGGCATTGTGACTGGGACTTAGTCTGCTACGGGGAACTAGCTGCTGGACACGTGGATCTGTTTGGACTCGGTTCTGGGAGCTGGGAGCTGAGAGCGTCATTGCTGGGAGAAGGTGTGCTGGGCTATTCAGAGAGCTGGTACCGAGATCCTGGAATGGGATGTTTTGCTGCAGCTGCTGTGGTGATGTAGTTATCATAAAAAGGGGGGGTTAGCTTTGGTATTTGGGTCCTGTATATATTTATATATATTTCATTTAACATTGTTATTATTATTAAAGTAGTTTTAGTTTTATTTTCCATTCCAGAAGTCTCTCTCTACCTTATTGTCCCCTATCTCTTCTAGTTGGGGGAGAAAGGAAGGGTAATAAGGATCATCTGCCGTGGGTCGGTGGTCGGCTCAGCCTCTACCCACGACAATAGAAAATTCAGCAAGTGAAGCTTTTGTTCACTTTGTTATTACAGGGTGAAGTATACAGGAGCCAGCAGCAAATGGGAGACATCTGGGGCACTTGTTTCCTTGCTCTGTGATAAGCTCTTAGATCAGTCCAGCTTCTGGAAACATGCAGAGTGGTCATCTAGGGAAACGGATATTAAGTATAGTATTTCTCAGAGTCATGCAAGAGGAAACAGGTGACACTTACAAAAACAATCTTTAATATTATTAAAATTACCTTCTTTAATATGATTATTAAGCCTTGCATCTTCATTTAACATTTTTAAGTTCTGAATAATTTAGAGACTACTGTTTGGAATAACAGCAAATCTCTGTTGATTTTGACTTTGTTCTTTCCACTCCACACTCGCCTTTGTTTTACATACTATTGTTAGAAAAAAGGAAAACATCATGTGTCATTCTGAGATTTCCTCTAGAATTTATATCAATTTTTTAGATTTTTTTAAAAGAAAATTTAACATGTAACCCAAACAATGTTTGTCAATATCTGTGGGTAACAGAAAAAAAAAAAAAGCTAAAAAAAGACAGGGGATAAGGGTGCGTGTGGGGGAATAATCCACCAATCCACCCATATGTGTTTAGTTGATTCAGGGTTTATTGATCAGAGATGGATTCAAGTATATTATCTGTGCTTTGAATGCTTTTAATACGGCAAAGGGAGTGAAGTGTTTTCAGTGAAATTCTGAACATTGCTAATATGTTTCACTGTTGAAAAAAATCCACAAATAATACCTAAAGAAACGTAGTACTTTCTTTGTAGTGGTGATTGTTAGTGTGGCAGTGATGATGTAGTGGTAATGATATGAACATTAACCTTTGCCACAGGTACACATAGACAAAGATGTTTTCCATCTTCCTCTACTCAATTACTTTTCCTTGTGCTTCTACATAGCACAATGCAGATGGCAAACACCATACATCTTGTCATCAGACTTTTATCCATGAGTTATCTTTCAGACAGGTGGAGAGGAAGCTGTATCCTGTAGTCTGAGGGGAATGAAGAGAGATTTCAAGACCTTGGGATGGTTCGTAAAAGGGCCTGGGGCCCAAGTTATTTCCTCTTCCCTCCTTTCAGTACCTGACCATGATATGGAATGGAGTAGAAGAATACAGTCCACAAATGCCTGGCTCCAAGACCACTGCTCCAGGCAGGGCTTTGGGTTCTTTGATAATGGCTGGTTTTACAAGATACCAGGCCAGATGGTAGGAGGTGGGAAAGGCTTATCTTGCAGGGCAAAAAGGATTCCAGGACAAGAACTAGCAGGGCTCATCCACAGAGCTTTAAACTAGATTTGAAGGGGGATGGTGTTTTTGACAGGTCTGCACCAGTGCGGCTGTGTCCTAGGACTAGTACTCATACAGACCAGAAGGCCTTCCACCATCCTAGGGTAGAACTGGCATGCTCAGCTCGCTCCCTGAAATGCCTGTATACCAATGCACACAGCATGGGGAATAAACAGGAGGAGTTATAAATCCATGTGCGGTCAAGGGGTTATGATCTGGTGGCAATTCCAGAGACATGGTGGGACAGCTCACATGTGTAGAATGTGGTCATGGATGGTTATGTCCTTTTTAGAAAAGACAGGTCTAAAAGGCGTGTTGGGAGAGTTGCTCCTACATGTGAGTGCAACTAGAATATATTGAGTTTTGTCCAGAGGTGAATAAGGGGCGAGAGGAAAGTTTATGAGTGCGAATTAAGGGGCAGGCTAGTGTGGGTGATACTGTTGTGGGTGTTTATTAAAGACCTCCTAATCAGTATGAGGAAACAGATGAGGCATTCTCCAGGCAGCTGACAGTAACCTCTCAATCACAGCCCCTGGTTCTCATGGGGGATTTTAACTCCCCAGCTATTTGCTGGAAGGCCTACTCAGACAGCCCTTCACACTCCAGGAGGTTTCTCCAGTGCATTCCTGGTAACTTCTTGATGCAAATGGTGGATGAGCCCACTAGTAGGGGAACATTGCTGGACCTCATGCTCACTAACAAGGAAGGTCTGGTTGAAAAGGTAGAGCTTGAGGGCAACCTTGGCTGCAGTGACCATGAGATGGTAGGGTTCAGGATATGAGTGGTAGGAACAGAATACCTAGTTGGTTCACAACCCTCGACTTCAGTAGGGCCACCTTGGATCTTTTCAAGAAATTGCTAGGGGAAATCTCCTGGGACAGGGTGCTAGAAAACAAAAAGGGCCCAAGGGAGTTGTTTAACATTCAAGGACCACTTCTTCCAAGCTCAGGATCAAAACATCCCAACACGTAGAAAATTGAGGAGGGGAGCCAGGAGACCCTCGTGGTTAAGTAGGGAACTACTGGGCAAACTGCAGTGGAAGAAGAGAGTTTACAGATCATGGAAGGAGGGTTGGCCACATGGGAAGAGTATAAGACTCTTCTTAGAGGTTGTAGCGAGGCAGTAATAAAAGTAATGACACATGCTATTTTTTTACAGATTCATATATAGTATTTTTTAACTATTTTATCAGAATTAACAATGACATTAGTTTTTCACATTTTTAAACAGGACGGGATTCAATTTACAGAGTGATACCACATAGTGTTATTAGATCTTTTTATTTGAAGGCTGAAATCTTAGAATTAATAGAAAACTGGCATCAGGATTACATTAGTATGTATTTCAGAAAAATTAGTCTGGATGATCAGTTTAGACAGCTCTTTATATCATGATTACACTCAGCTGATAGCTACTGAATATGTAGAGCATTGAACTGACCAATCAGATCTTTGTGTTTCATCAAACTTAATTAAGGTCTAGCATCTGTATCAAGGGGAGACATACTAGAACAGGCCTTGAATAAAAAATGTCAAACTGAGGTGAAAGAGGGAGTGAGGTGCTGAATCTTTTCCTGTCTGGAAATAAATTTAGAAAGCTTTAAAAGAAAACAACAATAAAATCAAACACAGTAAAAAGAAAGAAGAAGGTACCTAAAATGAAGGAAAACATTGTTCAAGAATTTAAATAAAAACTATTTTGGAGACAAATTCTGTTTTCATGATAATCCCAGCTAACAAGCATTCTCCTTGTTCATCTCTATCATCCTTTTCCTTTTCCATCTGTATTGGAGACTGCTGGTACCAAGAATCCTGAGTTCACATGTGAGCATGAAAGTGAAAGATTATGATCTAGTAAATCTTTACTTGGTAGTTAGTTAGTCACCCATGAGTGCCACTGTACTCCTGGGATTTGACTGGGAAGACCCTGGAGCATCTGAAGTTCTGCATCTGAATTTCTGAGCACTGAGCTTGCTGTTCAACCCTAAAGCATTTCTGAGGTACTGAAATCAGAATGCTGGAAAGGCCTCTGTAGTATTTTATTGTGATGTAAAACGTTAAGGTACTGCTGTTTCCCTTTTAAATTTTAAGGAGTTCCCAACAGCATTGTTTGTCTTAGCTCTAGGAAAAGAAAAGGGGGATGGTAGGTATGAAAATGATTAACTGCACAAAATACCAGCACAAGTCAGTACGAGTCTATGCTGTGCAGAGTTCTGGTGTGATCTGCTGTGTGATTACTGCAGGTTCCCACTTCTGGGCAGCAGTTGCTGGTATCAGTCATTGCAGTGTACTCTTCCTAAGGCCAAAATTTAAAAATCAGCACAACTCTGCCAATTTGCTGTAGTACCCTAGTGTTTGCAGTGGCTTAAACTGCTTCTGGCATTTGCTTTGCTGGCTAGTGATTAATCAGAATGGAAGAATAGTATGAATCTATTTCCACATGCTTTGTTCCTCAGCGATCTGTCCTGCTCCAGGGACTGTCTAAGGCACAGACTGAAGATTCAGGTGTCACCTCCTCCCCAAGAAGAAGCAGGGTCTGGTACTGCAGTAGGCCATGAGTAAGTAAATACTGCAATTAAAGCTCTTACATAAATCTATTGAGTGCTTCTGATGAATTGTCTGTACAAATCAGATGTTTGGAACCGTCAGAAACACTGATCATTGATGGTTGGACTTGACGATATTAGTGATCTTTTCCAACCTTAATGATTCTGTGATTTTTGTTTAAAGCTCTACAGCCCTGTATGTGTTATTGATTTTGTACTTTTCTCAGCAGTAATAACTCCTGAATCAACTACAAATGCTGCACAGGTAAAAAAACCCTAGAGTTGCAAGGATTCCTTTTGGATAATTCAGACATCTTTGCTGAGGTGGCCCCATGGTTTAAAAAGCTATTCCCCAGATCTGACATACAGGTACAGAAATATCTGCCAGTACTTTGCAGGTCAGGTTCATCCTGGCATCCAGTGCTTGAGAAGTAGTAAAAGCAATGGAGAGTTTCCTGGTTTCTCTAAGGTGTTGTTGTTTAGAAAGCAGTAGATGGAATATTAATGGAGTCATGTTTATACTGCTTCTCTGCATATTAGAACTTAGAAAAATCCATTCTCTAGCATAGGACTACGTGTTCTATCTAAGAGATAAGAACAGTAGAGAAGACTATAATTGCTCACTGCATGAGAAATGACTAGTTTTATTTTTCACAACTAGACACTTCGTTATTCTAAGACAATTTAACATAGTTTGAGTACAACATCTGGCATTCCTCATCCAATGGAGGAAGCATATTTTTGACATATAGTACATAAAATGTGCTGTAACACTATCACTAGTGAAAAATGGAGCACATACTGATTACTCTCTCCTAGTCACAGAACAGGGTTGTGTAAGTGTTAGTGAGGGGGAGAAAGTGCACATGCAGCTCACTGGATGACTGGGTAAAAACATCTTTGCTCTGATTTCTTCAAGTTTGGTCAAACTCCACTGGAGATGTACAGAAACCATTGCACAGAGAAATCTCAACCTAAAGAAATTATTTTCTAAATTGTTTCAAATTATCCCAAGAATTAAATAGGCATTCATAGGCTGCTGTCTTTCCAACACTGCAATTTGTCACTGATTTATTTAGTCTTATATGTGTATCAGTTATGCTAGTGCTTCAGAAGAATGCCTGAACATCATCATGCAAACTACAAGAATACATAATATCTTTACTTCATTGAAATAAATAGGTGTGAGCATAACTATAGTATAGACATATACTACAGGAGACTATCCTGGCCTTTTTCTGCCTGCAAGGTTCCCTCAGGGCTACTGGCTGTGGATGCTCAAGTTTGCAGCTTTCTTCAGCTGTTTATAGCACTCTACATTCAACAGTCACTGAATATTGTCCTGTGCTGGCAAAATTTCCAGGATAGATGGAGGGAGATGAAGAACAAGAAAAGAAAATGTCTCTTTTTGTACAGTAAAGCATAGAGAGAGTGTGCGATAAAAAAAATACACTACAGAATCCTGGTAAGTTTCCAGCACAGAAAATGCTCTCTCCGTAAGTGAGAATATAACCAACCACAGATGACTGACATCTGTATCTTCCTTTGCTTCAGGCACTGAGATATGCTAGCAATCCAAATTTATCTCCCTGAACTTAAATCAACTGAAGGAGACACAGCATCTATCAGCACTGAGCACCACTGCAGTCCTACTTTACAGAATCACAGAATCACAGAATAACCAGAGTTGGAAGGGACCCATTAGGATCATCTAGTCCAGCTCTTGTTTAGGCACAGGACAACTCCATAGTCACACCATGTGCCTAAGTGCCTTGTCCAAGTGCTTCTTCAATTCTGTGAGAGTAGGGGCCATAACAGCCTCCCTGGGGAGCCTGTTCCAATGCTCCACCACCCTCTGGGTAAAGAAGTTCCTACGCATATTCAATCCAAATCTCCCCCAGCACAGCTTCATGTCATTCCCCCCCGTCCTGTTGCTATCCACCAGAGAGAAGAGGTCAACACCTACCCCTCCCTCCCTGGTGAGGAAGTTATAGACAGCTATGAGGTCTCCCCTAAGTCTCCTCTTCTCCAGGCTGAACAGACCAAGTGCTTTCAGCCTTTCCACATAAGACTTCTCCTCCATTCCCTTCACCATCCTTGTGGTCCTCTTCTGGACACTCTCCAACAACCTCAAAGAAAAAAAAGAAACAAACACAGAGGAAAACATGGAATGCCTTGTTGTAGCATGAGAGAGGTTACACTCCCATGGAAATCACACAATCAGGGCTCTGTTAGGAATTGCTTTAATTTTGGCCTCTCCATCAAAGAAACTCAAAAAAATCTTGACCTTTAGCATGAGGAAAAACATGAAGAAATGGAGAAATTTGAAAGAAACAATAAGGACAGCCACCAGTGAGGTCAGTGAAAATCTGCTGAAGTGAGAAGAAATCATTGAGAGTGCTAGAAGAACCTAATGACCAGGGCTGGTATTTTCAGTGTTGCAAATTGCTGCCTTGAGAATGTGAGAGGTGGTTCATAGAAACACGGAACAGGAGAAAGAATTCAACCTAATTTCTTTACCTTTCAAAATTTTGTGTCTCTCTTACTCCTAGAAGCGCTGGAACAGGTTTTGAGGCCTATTTTCTTCCCTTTACTTCATATGAAAGGGTTGCACATGACAATCAGATGATGGTGCTGGCAACTTGACCAGATCTGGCTCCCACCATGAGCTGTCTTGAGTCTGGAGCTGAGGCAGGACATGCTTCATTTCTCTGATTTTAATGATACCCATCCATATGCAGCCAGGTGTCAATGACATGTACAAATTCTGCTCATTCAATTACACATGTGAGATTTTAAAGAACATTGTAATAAATTTGTAAAAATACACAGGCTGGATTCTGGGCTTGCCAGAGTGGAAAATTCATGATGACTTTGACAGAACTGGTTTTTAAACTTTAAAAACATAATGAAAAAAATTATTGAGAGGGAACCGAAATGTGAACATAATTAAAGTTTTATCATTTTGAAGGAGAAAGGAAGGAACCATTTATCAAATAGAGTTTTCTTGAGGTAGCATTGCAAGGTAGTAATCACTTATTCCTGCTCCCAGATACCATTTGGAAAGTTAGTTGACATAAAGTGCATTTGAGCCTCTGTCCTTTGTTCTTACAACATACATCTTGACTTCTGAGCTGGAAGATTCTGAGAGTGTCTGTTTCACCGTAGACTGCATAGACCTGCAGTCTACAAAGTAATTTTCCATGTGTCTGACTAGCTTAAGCTAAAATAAGGAATGTCAGTGAGCAGATCCCCAAGTACTTTGCCTGTCTTTGAGTGCCCTTAGCATAATACCAAACCCATCTGCCTTCTCATTGGGCTGCTTATACTACCTGGGATGTGACCTTGAATCTTTTTCTCTTCCCACATCTAGTCTGGATGTTGATGTTTTTCTTTTAATAAATAGTGAGTTAGAATCATTCTAACAGTTTTGTACCAAGAAAAAAAGTTATGAGCAAGTTATATTCTGTAGTTTCTACTTTGTTGTAAATATGTTATTATTGACCCTACAACCAGCCTGATAAGTTGTTCTCTTATGTTTGTTTTCTTTTTCATAGACTGTTTAAATGTATCTCACTAATACAGCATAACATATTGGTTTCTCAGCTGTTTTGACCTTATTAATGTATTTCTATAAATAAGTTCCATTATGATATCACTGTGATGGTTTGGCCCCGGCCTTTTCCCTGGTAACCAGCTTGTAACCAGGGAAGTGGTCAGAAATTCCCAGTATTCCATGTGATATTTATGTAACTGTGGGTATAAATAAGAAAGGCAGAAGCCTTTTCTTTCTCTTCCTTCCAGTGAATCTGAAGATGCAGGTTCTCTGCTATCAGTCCTGCCCATGTGGGGGAGTGAGGCCTTGTAGGTCTTGGGAAGCAGTGGTTCCTGAATTTCTAGGAGAGTTGTGAGATTTATTTCTTTAACGCTACACATCTGTTTTGGGGTTTTTTTGTTTGTTTTTCTTTCCTTCTTTCCCTTTCCCCTTCCCTTTTCGAGGGGTGTTTGGGGGTTCCCTCTACTATATATAGGATATATATATACACCTAGGAGGGTGTTAGTGGTAGGAGACCCCCTGCTGAGAGGTAGTGAGGCACCTATCTGTTGTCCAGACAACCTCTCCAGAGAAGTTTGCAGCCTGCCAGGAGCCCACATTCATGACATCAAAAGGAAATTGCCCCACTTGGTCAAACCGGATGATTATTACCCGGTCCTAATCTTCCACATCGGATCATCTGAAGCCACGACGAGGAAATTCCGTAACATCAAAAGGGACTTCATATCACTTGGAAAGATGTTGAGAGGGTCAGGAGATCAGATAGTGTTACCCTCTCTCCTCCCTGTAGCAGGCTGGAACCCTTGGAAACATGGTCAAATTGATAGGGTGAATGAGTGGCTGAGTGGCTGGTGTCACAATCAGGGCTTCGGGTTTTATAATCTTGGGTGTTGCTTTGAGAGGCCAG
>VWZX01001032.1:1833-19339 GCA_013399015.1 Galbula dea | reverse complement strand
TTGTCACTGGCCTCCACTTGGACATGGATCCATTGACCGCTACTGTTTGGGTGTGGCTGTCAAGCCAATTCCTTATCCAGCGAGTGGTCCATCCATCAAACCTATATTCCACTATCTTGGAGACCAGGATGCATGCCTGACAGTGTCAAAGGCTCTGCTCAGGTCCAGGTAAATGACATCAGTTGCTCTTCTGCTGTCTACTGATGTCGTAACCTCTTCATAGAAGGCCACCTGGTTTGTCAGTCTACATACACCTCTCAGTGTAAATAGTGATTATCTATGAAATTGAGACTGTTTCTCTGTATTTGAAAGCAAATTTCTTAGGTATCCATTAATAACAGGAAGATGTAGAAATCACTGTTGAAGATTGCATAATAACATTCTGTTTCTCTTACAAATCTTTTTAATAACAATTTGAGATTAAAATATGTATATCAGACATTTGTTAAATTTTGTTTCTTCATTTCTGAGGTCACAATTACATGGTAAATTCAACTATAACATTGTGATTATACTACTACACTTCCATACTTGTGAAAAGCAAATTAAGGCCAAAAATAAGAACATAATCTCAGTGACTGCACTCTATTAACAACATCAGAAATATACATAAACTTTTCTGAAGGACAATGGGAACAACCCTCACCACTTAGAGCATATTTTTTTCTGCAACATGCTCAGTGTGTTTCTGGAGAGACAGGAAGTTTTCTTTTTTCCACTGAGTGTACTGGCTGAAATTCATTTCCTTGGCACAAGATGACATTGCTAGTCATTACATGGATCAAGAGAACACAGCTTGGCAAGAGCAAAATTCACTATTCAATCTCCGCTGTTTGGATTAAAGGCTGCAGCCCTCACTGCCTTCTGGAAAGGATGGGAGTTATATTCCCTGTTCTCAAACTGCACATTAAATCATGAGTGTAGATCCTAGTCCCAAGATTTTGTAGGTGAGCTCAGCTGTATCTACTTCAGACACCAAGGTCAGACAACTCCTAACATCAGGTTGTGCAATGAAGTCCTCTTTTTTCAGTGCAGATGAGGGCCAACATTTACTCACTCTGAATGGATCAACCTCCTAATGTCCTGATAACTGTCATCAAAACATCATTTTTTCCCACTGTTTTTTTAAAATTCTTGTATCAGTTGCTTGCATAATCATTCAGTTCAGAGCTTGGAAGTTTACATAGAATTAATAACACTATTTAAAACCAAAATTACACAGGATAAAAACTGTGATTTTTTCGACTTTGAGGTTAGATGAATACCAAATACGTAATAATAGGAATCAAAACTATAGAAATTTTCTCCAATTTTCTAGGTTAATTGCAAAAAGTGAATATATTAGCTATTAAAAACATTTTTTTCTTCTAATCCCTTATCTCTTCCTCTCATGTTTTTCATTGTCTAATGGAACAAACTTATTTTTTCTCTCTCTGGACTTTGGTAGGCATACCTGCACAGTAAAGATACAGCTCAGTATGCAAGTATACAGTTATATAGACAAATAGCTATATAGGCAGGTAGGTAGGTAGGTGGGTAGGAAGAGAAAGAAAGAGAGAAAGAGAGAAAGGAAGAAAGAATGGATGAAAGAAAAAATTGCAGAATCACAGAATGTTAGGAATTAGAAGGGACCTCAAAAGATCATCTAGTCCAACCCCCATGCCACAGCAGGATTCCCTACACTAGGTCACACGGAAGCATGTCCAGACAGATTTTGAATATCTCCAGAGAAGGAGACTCCGCAACCTCTCTGGGCAGTCCGTTCCAGTGCTCAGTCACCCTCACTGTGAAAAAATGCAACAGTTTATGTTGTATCAACATCAATATCTGACTACTTTGAGAAGCAGACTGTCATTTTATGCTGCTGTAATGGCAAATAGAGTTTCTCTGTAGTCTTATCGGAGGGTCCTGTTTTGTTCACACCTGTGGGTGAACCAACCGTATATTAACAAAAGAAGCACCCAGAGATGCTTTCCTTTTCATTAGCAGGGAAAGTGCATGGTAAATGCCAAAGGCCAAGGAATATGTGCTTGTAGTGAGCTTAAGTGGGATATCTGTAGTTTTGTTTGCATATTTAAAAAAAGATTGTTGTTTCTAACCAACGAAAGTAGAAAGTCAAAAAGGGAACTTTTAAAAAATGTGGTATGTTAGGAAAAAAAAAAAAAGAGTAAACCAGTAGTTTCAGGCACCATTCAAGAGTCTGAAAAGAAAGATATTGGAAGGATACATCACAAAGCAGTTGTCTCACTGCAGCTTGCAGCAATTTGAGAAAGTGTGGGAAGGGTAAAAAGCTTTTAAAAAATACTACATTTTTGTGCCTCAGAGATTAACCATCTCTGGCTGGGACAGCTAAGCTCTTGTCAGAGAGAGGTTGAACAGCACAGGCAGCAGCAGTCCTCTTGAGCCCTATTCAATTCACTGGCGTAATACTAATAAATGGCTTCACAAACCCTCATGTAGGTGCTCCAACTTATGGATTTTATAGTCACATCTTGTCATAGGTTTTGCCTGAGCCTTTGCTCCAGGCACTTTAAGGAAAACTGTATAGATGTAAGGGTGATTTTATGCCAGCAGATGCCTTTTCCCTGATCAATTTATCATAAATATTTTTTGATTAATGTCTTAAATTGTTATGTAGCTCCATTCTGTCAGGGACTATATATTAATGTGATATTCAGGGCAATGTCTTGCCCTCCATTTGTTAGCTTTATGCAGAAAATAAACAGAAATGCCTCACTTTGGAAAAGATCTGCTATAGAAAAGAGGAGGGATAAGGATCCCCTACTATCCATCCACTTTATCCACTTTTTTGTTTTGTACATGAGGTAAGTGAAGCTAAGACTCAGTTCCTTTCTTCTCCCCTTGTGCACCCCATTTCTCACTTAATCTCTAGTTGGAAATTACTCCTAGATGGACCTTGCTTTTCCCATTAGGTAGGGTTTAATAGTAGGTATAGTTGTCTCAATCTTTCAGATTAAGAAAGCAGACAAAATTTCTTCTCTGGAAAGATATTTGAAAACACAAAACTGGACCATGGCGTAGATGTTCAAATCCTCATGATGTAACTTTTAACTGCCCACAGTTACTCTTCCATAGGCCTGTGGGACTCCCATTCTCTGAAACAGAGGTGCCTTTACATCAGGTATACATCATTTCATCATATGCATGTAGCAAATACTTTTACAAAATCTCTTCACTGTGAAGTCTTAATTCTGTGAGATCTGAAAAAATATCAACAAAAGAAGGGGGGAGGTAGAGGCATTTGCCTTACAAAACAAAACAAGTAATAATTTATAATGTAAGTGTAGAGCAGCAGTAACCACAGTAGTTCCTATAATCCTTCACTTAAACCTGACACAATGCAAGAAGTAAAAGCGCTCCTTTGGAGAAAGAAGCACAATTTCAGCACCATACCTGGCTGATGATTCAAGTGTTCCAAATTTCAAATTTCAAATATTGGAACTCTTAGCAGTTTCATAATCTGTTTCAATATTACCCTGCTGTATGATACACTTAATACAGAATCTCAAACCAAGTACTTGTGGAAGCTATTTTATCATTACTCACCTCTGTGTGGGTTAATCTCGTGAAACAAGAACAACCACAAAACCAAACACACAAAAAATCCCCCAAAAACCAAACCACAAAACTGCAGGCACTGATCTTACATTACTGATTGTATGTAAATGACTTCAAACAGCCATGTGCATATTTCTTCCAAGGAATGATTCTCTTCCTTTGGAAGACCTTGCTATGTTCCTTTTCTTTATTAGTTTAAAATCGTAATTTCAAACACATTTTTAGTATGGTGTTTTTTGTGTTTTGGTAGGGTTCTTTTTTTGTTTGAGACTCACTTCCAGGTTTCACTTATATACAAGCAATTGCAGAATCCAAAATCTTGGCAAGAAATGGAAAAGGAATAGTGGAAGCTTGACTGTTCCACTGAACAGATGAAACATATAAAGCAAGAAAAACATATCCTTTCATGACATTAGGAAACTGTTAAATACCACTGCTTAAATATATCCTTAAGGAAGGGTTATTGCCTAGTGTAAATTACACCAAACTTTGGGCAATCGGTGCAAAAGGTGTATTTCTCCTTTGGACAAGTTTAGACTGTCAATTCCTCTGTTATTAAGTTTAAGGAAGGGCGAATCTGGTGTAACACACTGGGAAAGTCATATGTGAAATAAATATGGTGTATGAGATGCTTTGAATAAGAAGGATATGGTCCCGAATATACCTACTTTCCATCACCATTGTTCACAGAGTCAGTGTCCAGGAACATGCAACAATCAAAAATACAGCTCTCAGAAGAAATACATCCTATATTTTGCTTGAGTTTAGTAAAGACTGAGGTTAAATTTGAGATCAGAGATGATGTAGTGATCAATGAACATAGTTTGAAACCAAGGAAGTCTAGACTTGATCAATAATATTTACAAGATATACTTTACTATCCTATATTCTTTAGTTAAAAGGAACTTCCAGAAACTAGGGACATTCAAGTGAAAGAAAAATATAAAACTTGATTAGAATTTAGTTTGGTTTTCTTTTTCTTTTTCTTTTTTTTTTTTTTTAAGAATGTCTAGTGGGAAGCAAAACCCCAAAATTCATTGGCAATTGTTTCACAGAGGAAGAAAACATTAAAAAACAATACCAAAATTATCTCTTACCTTTATGAAAAAATGTCTTTCAAAATTTAAAATTGAGTTGGTTATATTATTAGATGGATTTATGCATACAAAACTAAAAAAATTACATTGTATGATTAACAAACATTTCCTTCTCTACAAATTAATAAAAATACCAAAGAAGGCCTAAGGTTTCTATATTTTGAAGCTTTTAAAGTTTTATCAGCTACACTGACCTGTCCTAATATTCTGCCCCCAAATTGTCTGCCTTAGGAAAAGAAAGCAAAAAATATCAATTAGAAGTAAGAAAAAAAAAGAAATTAAGAGAAAAGGAAGACAAAAGGGAGGAATAGAGGAAGAAAGGAAGGAAGGAAGGAAGGGAGCTCTGCAGCAACAAATTATGGGCTTCTCACTCTTTTCACAGAGCTGCCTGGTTTTCAAGTACCTGATTCTATACCAGAGACAGCATAAACTTATTACAATTTTTTGTCATTTAATTGGCCAAAACCACAACAGCTGTCACTTTTTGTGTGAATCAAATTTCTGCCGTAAAACTTGTATCAGACCATTGGCACCTTCACAGCAGTAGTGGTACTATCATCTCTTTTATTTTTAATCTACTTGGCTTCCTCCCCCACACTCATGCTTTTTCCTTTTATTAGATCTGCCACAGAAACTTGTCTGGCTATTGATTGTGTAAAGTATGCCAGTGCAGTATTGCAAGGTCACTCATAATTGCATCTAGATTTTCTTTTTTTCTCTCTCCTTATCCTTTTTTCCCCCATCCTTTCTTTAGGCAGGCAGCCATTCTGAAAAACAACTATGCTGGCACATTCTGAACTGGAATTTTATACGTAATAAAATGAATTTTAATCATTGAGGAAGAAAACTCTGAAAGAGAAATTAAACTTAGTCTGGAGTGGTAGCTTTTATTGCAAATAAGACACTATAAAGAGAGGGACACAGAAATGTAATATTTTTTAGAAATAAAAGATACCCAAGCAGACTAGGTCTGTGGTAAAATAAGGCAGACAGTGTTTTAGAGCATCAAGGGCCTAAAATTTTCTCTATTTGGGATTTTCTGATGTCAGTGCTTTTTACTTCTCTTTCAGTTACCAACAGCAATGGCATTTGCAGCTTCTTGCCCTCTAGTAATATTCACACCTAAATGACAAAGTCAGACTTTATACTTTTCTTCATTACCTCTTCACAGTCTAGAGTAACATTATCATAGATCTACAAAGAAGTAGAAAAGATGTTTTATTCCTTTTGCCCTCCAGTTATGTCTTGGGTTAGCAAGTCAGCACATCACAGACATTCTTAGTCCCAGAAGAACCAGCTGGCACTTCTGCCTTTACCTTATTTATTTTTTAAGTATTATAGAAGAAACACTTGTGGGCTTCAGAATCTTACTACAGCATATGGGAGAAACACTGTCAGAAGAGTATATACTGCCAATAATCTAATTGCTCCCATGGCAAAAAGAAAATGATCTCCAGGTGCCTTATGTCAAAGCAGTCAAACCTATGACAGCAGAAACCTATGTGCTGGCACAGCAAATGACTTCTGGAGTAGTGTATGTTGAATCAACACAGCCTACCAGCTTCCCTGCACAATCTTTAACTCAAGGCATTGTCACAAGTGCAAGGTAACCAAGCTGTCATGAAAAGGCCCAATGACTTCTGGGATGAAAAGGAGTGATTTTTTTTTGTCAAGTTACAGGCCTGCAACAGGCACATTTCAGGTGACTTAGAAGGGCTGGAGAGTTGGGCAGGGAGAAATTGAATGAAATTCAATAAGTGTCAAATTTTGCACCTGGGAAAGACCAACCCCATGGATCAGTATAGGTTGGGGACTGACTTGTTAGGGAGCAGTGAAGGGAAAGGGATCTGGGAGTCCTGATAGATGGAAGAATGACCATGAGGCAGCAGTGTGCTCTTGTGGCCAAGAAGGCCAATGGGATGGATTAGAAGGGGTGTGGTATAGTAGATGGAGAGAGGTTCTTCTTCCTCTTTACTCTACCCTGCTGAGGCCGCATCTGGAATATTGTGTTCAGTTCTGGGCCCTTCAGCTGAATAAGGATAGGGAACTGCTGGAAAGTGTCCAGCACAGAGCCACCAAGTTGATGAAGGGGGTGGAACATCTTCCTGATGAGGAAAGGTTGAGGGTGCTGGGTCTCTTTAGCTTGGAGAAGAGCAGACTAAGGGGTGACTTCATCTATGCTTCTAAATATGTGAAGGGTGTGTGTCAGGAGGATGGGGTCAGGCTTTTCTCAGTGAAGCCCAGTGACAAGATAAGGGGCAATGGACACACTTCTGTGTGACCTGGTCTAGGGAATCCTGCTGTGGCAGGGGGGTTGGACTAGATGATCTTTCAAGGTCCCTTCCAACTCCTAACATTCTGTGATTCTGTGACGTTTGTCATGCATTACATATTTGAAGGAACTACTATACATTAACTATCCAGCCTGATATATTGTTTGTTAATATGATTGTAATACAGGATTGGGAAAATGCCTCAAAATTCCACTTATGTTACCAGAACATAATTACTCCTTTTCCTCCTTCAGCACATGCTGCCGTTTTTACCTTCTTTGGTAAAATTATGCTTGGAATTTTATGCTAGTCATCTAGTTAATAGAAAATATAGAATCACGGAATGGTAGGAATTGGAAGAGACCTCTGGAGATCATCCAATCCAACACCCTCACTGAAGCAGGTCTACCTAGAGCATGTTGCACATATCCTGGCAGGTTTTGAATATTTCAAGAGAAGGAGGCTCCACAACCCCTCTGGGCAGACTGATCTGATGCTCTGTCATCCTCAAAATAAGGACGTTTTTCATTCCCTTTTACTTCTCCTGCTGTATCGCAAGTGTTAAAATTGTTTGGAGTGCACTGAAGTAAAGGTGCATACAAATATGTGGGAAGTGACTATTTAAGAAGTACCATTTAAACCATAATTAAACAGGTGATAAAACGTAAGTCATTATTGGAAAAACAGATCCTTGCTTCTAAACATTGTGTTTACTTTCTTAATTACAACTGCCTAGTGACAGATACATGTGTTCTGACTGGTCAGTTAAGTGCTTGAACCATCTGCCTAATCCTCTGGAACAGTAGCCTGGCAATTCATATGTTGCTGAGACTGGAGAGTGAAAAACATTAACTACACTCAAGATCTATAACACAGTCTAGCAGGTAGGTGTACTTAATTTTCTCAGGTGTATCTGGATATCCAGACCTTTGCATGTTGACTGCTGTGATCACGCTAATTCTGTCATCTAGTGAAATAGGAGTAACTGAAGTGAAACTTTTTCCCTGGCTAAGATTTATATCCTCCATAGCAGTAAAATTTATTAAGTACTCAGCACTGAATTCCATAAACATGCAGACACCAGCTAGCTATCAAAATCCATATACAACTAAAACTGGAGATTCATTGCAGAATAAATATGAAACCATATTTCTGTTAAGCTTGTAGCTTCCTTTTTATTTTCCGATGGAAGGATTTTATCTCAGAACTATTGTTCCTTTGCACCCAGAAGCATCATCAAGTGGTTCCATCAATTTTCTTTTTCAGAAAAAATTCCTCGTGAAGTTGAGAAAGGTAAAATACATACAAAAAACAAAAGAACTGTGGCTTCTGATTTAATTTTTTACCAAATCATAGCAAATACAGAGTCTTTACAGGGTAATAGCCCAGTGAATTGGAAATTAGTGACAAGTATGCTTAGCACCACTTAAGGAAAGCCTCAGATACAACCATCCTGGAATTGATGTGGTAACAAGTAAAAACCATTAGCATTACCAGGGCTAGAATTAGTTTCTGGTTTTCCCAAACAATATTTTATTTTCTTAATTGGCTTGACTAAGAAACCAAGGTGGTAATGAATTGCTTAACTGCTCACGTTTCTCCTGTACAACATCCGCTTTTGTAACCAAGGCTTAAAATCTTGCTCTTACCTTTGCAATACTATGTAATTTCACCTACTCATTAGACTCAATAGTATTTAGAAAAATAGATATTCTCTCAAGCTATTCCAATGAAATCCATAATTTCAGAACCAAACAAAGCTACAGCTTGCGCACATTCGAGTGAAAGCACATAGAATAGTTTTATTTATTTACCCCACCTCCATCTTACTTTTAAAGAGGTCATGCAAAACTCAGATTAAAATTTCATATTGAAATATTAGTCATGTAGGATATTATGAAGAGGACAATAAAATTCCACAGCCTAACCTGTTCAACACAAATCCATATAATTTAAACTGTTTGAGTTAACTGAGTTTTTTATCTTACTTTTTTTGTTGTTCAGATTCTGGACTATAGATCAGCCTCTGTGAAACAGCTTTGGCTCACTTGGTCATCAGATTGAATTAATGCGTAGAGTTATGTGTATTTCTTTAATCCATTATTTATTTATTCATTGATCTTAGAAGTTCACTTGACAGAAAGATTAAGGTTTTAATTCAGTTCAAAGTCTAGGTAATTTTTTACATTATTATATCCTTTAAAGATATATTTGTTAGTCTCCTTCCAAAAAATTACAAAATTTGATGAAAAATAATTCCAAAATTCACAGGAAAATAACAATGTTAAAAACAGCTCTTTAAAAAACAATAAAATGGATATCTACATGATTCCAAATTTTTCATTTTGGAGTTACTTCAGTCCAGATAACATCATTGTGACATATATCACTTTACTGGTTAAGTAGCAAAACACAAGAATTTAAGGTGAAAGCAAAACTATGTCCTATATCTGTTGTATACAACTCAAAGATCCTACATGAAAATAATCAAAATAATTTACTTTCTTTCAGACTGTCTTGGTCTTCTTAGGTATGAAGAATCCTTGTTCTCATGTTCTTAGCTCTGTTTCATGTTTTGTACCACCTCATTTTTCTAAAATCTTCCTTACTGTATGGCTCAATAGTGATCAAGCTTTTCAAGGATTCTGAAACGTAATACACTGTTGACAACAGCTTGCTGCAGCATGAAGGAAGCTGTGAAGGAATTCTTACTGAGTTCATGTTGCTTTGTCTATGAGAAATGGGAATGGTTTAGCTTTGGTCTGCCAGTTCAGATTCAGTGCACACTAACAACCACCTACAGTAGATAGCATCAGATGATTTATGGCATGGTGTAAAAACACGCTCTGTAGTACTAAGGCCTTGGGGGGCTGAGATGATGGAGAACAATTTGGTGGTAATATTATGGATTAGAGAAGTCAGGTAATTAACTAATATAAAGTTTATTTAGGCCCTTCATTTTTACCAGTAATCCCTTAAGGCAACCCAAACTGTTTACTTTTGAGATTACTTATGACCCTTATATTGAAATATTAATCCTTAATTCAGTCAGACTAATAAAAGTGTAACTCCAGGCACACTAGTATGTAGGTAGCATTTCATTTGCTTGAAACCAGTTTCTAATGAGAGCAGAACTTGTGAAGTTATTTATACTCATATGGAATTGTTGAAGAGACTTCTATGCTACAAACTTGCAACATTTCAGCTCCACTAGATCTATAATAAAGTATGAATCACTTGCGAAGACATCCATTCTTGATTTAAAATTAACAGTTAATGCTGTTAAGGTTGGCACACTATTCCTAGGGATTGAATTGAACTACGCCAATCTACAAACAGGTTAAGAGATCTGGCTTTTAGAATATAATGTACCCTATTAAGTAAAGAAATAAGAGTAGCCTACACATGAATGACTGCTCAGTTAACACAGAAAACTCCTTTAGATTCTGATGTTTTGTGTTTTTTTCACTTTTACTATAGGGGGTCTTCCTAATTGTAATAGATATCAAGTTCCAGTGAAGGGAAAGCAGACAGTATCTTTTCTGTTAAGGAATTATATCTAAACTATTTCAAAACATGTCCATGCAAATCATTCCTCTTAGCAAAATATCTACAGAATCAATAATATATAAACACAAAAAAATTATGCTCCATCATGTATACTGAGCAAATTATTTGCAATTGCAAATGTTTACAACAAAAGATTTGCCTGGCTAGACTTCAGTAGGTCTTATTTGTTTGGGAAATAATAACTTCTGACAATAAATATATACTTTTTTTTTTTTTTCAGTTCACACAGAGAAGAAATTTAACAAGATTCCTCAAGTTCTAAGAGTAATATGATTTCCCAATTTTTGTTCGTTTGTTTTTGTTGGTTTTGGAGCTTTTTTAAACATATAACAAATTTCCTCTATTTCCTTCAGCTTGGTTTACTCTTATGGCCCTGTCTATGTTAGAAGACATAAGTTTGCATACAATCATTCAATTAGTCTGTGTCAATTGCCACATAGCTTTTCTCAACACAGAATTAAAAATGTTAAACTTGTTAGAAATGAAGAAATATAATTTTTTTTGTGGCAGAGAAACAAAACTTATAAATCCTTCTATGGAATGTCTATTCTTTTAAAGATTTTTAGCTTTACTATTAACTACACAAAGATTTTTGCTACAGAAGACGGCAAAAAACCAAAAAGTCTTATTACCTTTGTGAGTTGAAAAATCTTAACATCTCATGGAAGCATGAAGTTGAAGATATAATTTTACTATATCAGCACTCATAACCCTGTTTTATATTTATATCAATATGTTTCTTTAATTTTTAAAATTAAGAGTGCTAATCATGAACTCATTGAAAATAAATAAAAGGTAACATTATAAACAGATTTTTTTTCTAAGCTAATTTCTTACTAATCTAAAAACCATTGGAAGAATGATTATGGCAACTATTAAGATTATTCTATAACTTATTCAGCCTCGAGAAGAGAAGGCTTCAGGGGGGACCTAATAGTCACCTTCCAGTACCTGAAGGAGTCATATAGAAAGGCTGGGGAGGGCCTGTTCACAAAAACCTGTAGTGATAGGACAAGGGGTGATGGATTTAAATTAGGGAAGAGTAGGTTTAGATTAGATATTAGGAAAATGTTCCTTACCATGGGGGTAGTGGAACATTGGAACAGGTTCCCCAGGGATGTGGTTGAGGCCCCGTCCCTGAAGGTGTTCAAGGTGAGGCTAGACAGGGTGCTCAGCAACCTGATTTAGTTAGAGATGTGCCTACTCACTGTACGGGGGTTGGACTAGATGACCTCTGAGGTCCCTTCCAACCCTGATAATTCTATGATTCTATGATTACTTAAGGAGAATAAGTTATATAAACCTGTAACTGAAAACTTTAATGTTTATTAAAACAGTGAAAATTTGAAAAGAAAGGGTCTAAGTTCAAACATATTTTTATGTAAACTGAAAATGCCACGTCTGTTGCTTTTTCTTGAAGTAGAATCGTTAAGAACACAGGGTAGAGAAAGCAGTAGTGGCAGAAAGAGATGAAGGAAAAATTGACTAGTATATTGTGCTGGCATTGAAAAACAAATATCAATTAAGGTCTAGCATTTAACTAAATTAGTTTTAAGGATTTGTAACAGCTTTGAGTCAGCTGTTAACAGCTGTCACAATAATCAACAGTCATTAAAAAAAAAGTTTGCCATTAAAAATTACAATTTTGATTACACAGTCCATCTGTTTGTCAGAGGAGAAATATTCCATGTTGAACTTGGAATTTTTTCCTATACCCTTTTTAACTATTGGAAATGATGGCACTTTAACAACTTCTGTTGCTTGATATTTCACAGATCAAGAGGCAAATCATCTCATATTTTATGTAATACAAGTATGTAATATATTTTTCCTATTCTTTAATTTAAAAACATATAATGACAAAAATTGTTGAAAAATCAATTTTATATATGAGCAAATGTGTGGTAAAAGAAGGAAAAAGGGAAAATTCTTGTCGTGGTGTTGGCTTTTCTAATGACCTCACCATTTTTCATCATTTTCATGTGAGCATAAAATAAGGCATGTAGGGAGTGGGAGGAGATATCTAATCAGGCTTATGTTTTAAAAGGTTTTTAAGAGAAATAAAATATCCTACAAATCAAAAGTCCTGCAAAAGTTATTTAGATATCTAAAGATGTGGATTTAAGGGTGTGACATTAAGATAGTATTTGAAAAGTATTTTTAAAAAATCCAGACAATCTGGATTAGAATCTAAAGGTTATTGAAATTTCTCCATATAATTTTACATGAATAGTGTACCAAATGATAATCGTGTAAATGTTAGAGATAAAGGAGGCTTTGACTGTCTCTTCATTCTTAAATGCTGAATACCTTATAATCACAAGAGAATTACAGATTTCTAATGCTTATTGGGAATAAGTGTCAGCATAGGAAAAGTTCTTTCCCCTTTCTTTGTCAACATCCTGACATAAATAAGAGATGTATAAGCAGTCATAAATTTTTCACTGATAATTTAAACATAGAATACTGTTCTTCTTATGCTAACTATAATCTGAAGGCATATGGATTTCATGTAAATCTCTGTGTATTGCTGTTGGAGCGAGTCCAGAGGAGGGCCACAAAAATGATTAAAGGACTGAAGAACCTCCCCTATGAGGATAGGCTGAGAGAGTTGGGGTTGTTGAGCCTGGAAAAGAGAAGACTTTGAGGGGATCTCATAGCTGCTTTCCAGTACCTAAAGGAGGACTATAAGATAGAAATGGAGAGACTTTTTAGGCGGTCAAATTGTGATAAGATGGGGGGGGATGGTTGCAACCTAAAGGAGGGGAAATTTAGATTAGAGATTAAGAGGAATTTCTTTACCAGGAGGGTGGTTAGGCACTGGAACAGGTTGCCCAGAGAGGTTGTGGATGCGCCATTCCTGGCAGTGTTTAAGGCCAGGCTGGATGTGGCCCTGGGCAACCTGGTCTAGCGATTGGCATCCCTGCCCATGGCGGGGGGATTGGAACTAGATGATTTTTAAGGTGCCTTCCAACCTGGCCATTCTATGATTGATTCTAATGAGCAAGCTAGTAACAACAGAGTATCAACAGTCTGAGATATTGTAGAGGGTCAAGGCTGAGCCGACCACCAACCCAATGACAGATGCTCTCTGTTACTCTTTCCCCCACACAAGGGAAGGGAAAGGGGCTAAGAGAAAGAGAGAGACTTGTGGATTGGAAAATAAAACTAAAACTACTTTAACAATAATAATAATAATGACAAATGAAACATATACAAATATATGTTATATACAAAATTGTCACTGGATCCATGTCCAAGTGGAGGCCAGTGACAAGTGGAGTCCCTCAAGGATCAGTACTGGGACCAGTCTTGTTCAACATCTCCATCAGCGACATGGACAGTGGCATTGATAGATCCCTCAGCAAGTTTGCCAATGACACCAAGTTGTGTGGACCGGTTCATATGCTGGAGAGGAGGGATGCCATCCACAGGGACCAGGACAGGCTGAAGAGGTGGGCCCATGCCAACCTCATGAAGTTCAAAAAGACCAAGTGCAAGGTGTTGCATCGGGGTCGGGGCAACCCCAAGCACCAATACAGGCTGGGTCAGGATTGGCTTGAGAGCAGCCCTCAGGAAAGAGACTTGGAGGTGTTGGTGGATGAGAAACTCAACATGAGCANTTATTGTGGCCTTCCAGTATCTGAAGGGGGCCTACAAGAAAGCTGGGGAGGGACTTTTTAGGAGTTCAGACAGTGATAGAACCAGGGGAAATGGGTGTAAGCTAGAGGAAGGTAGATTTAGGTTGGCTATTAGGAGAAAGTTCTTCACTGTTAGGGTGGTTAGACAGTGGAACAGGTTGCCCAGTGAGGTTGTGAAAGCCTCATCCTTGGAAGCTTTTAAGAGAAGGCTTGATGGTACCCTGGGAAACCTGATCTAGTGGACGGTGTCCCTGCCAGGCAGGGGGGTTGGAACTAGATGATCTTAAAGGTCCCTTCCAACTCTGCTGATTCTATGATATACAAATACGTACAAAACCCAATACAGAACCCAACCCCCCCTTGATGGTAATTATGTCACCACTGATACTGGGACAGAAGGCCTCAGTATCACCAAAGTGGAGGAGAAGAAGGAACCAAGAAGGGAGAATAGTCTAGGAACTGAGAATAATCATCTAGCAAGGGGGAACTGACCCCCTTTATATATTTATATATTGACTACGAACCAGGATAGACACACAAGTATTTTTTTTTTCCCTCAGTCTTCCTCTTTTCCCACACCTCTCAAATGGATAGACCTGAAGACAGGAACCTCCTATGCTTCAGCTTACAACCATCGAACAGTGTCTTGTCACTGGGCTTCACTGAGAAAAGATCAAGTTCATCACCTCCTAAAGAATCCAAATGTACAGAAGCCTCTAGGACTTAACGACATGCACCTCAGAGTTCCATTGCAATTTTCTGATGTAGTTGCCAAGCACTCTCCATGATATTTCAAAGAAGTCCCTGCTTACTGGAAAAAGGGAAACTTCACATCCATTTTTAATGATGGGAGAAATGAGGACCCTGGGAACTATTGACCTGTCAGTCCCACCTCTGTGCTTTGGGAGATATTATGAAACAGATATTCCTGGGAGCTGTACTAAAGCACATGAGGCACGGGGAGATGATTTGATACAGCCAGCATAGCTTCACCAAGGGCAAGTCTTGCTTAACTAGTCTAGTAGCCTTCTGTGATGCAGTTATTACATGAGTAGACAAGGGAAGAGCTTTGGATATCATCTATCTGGACTTGTGTAAGGCCTTTGACATTGTTCTCCAAAATATCCTTCTCTTTAAATTGTAGAGATAAGGATTTAGTGAGTGGAGTATTTTTTGAGTACGAAGTTGCTTAGACAGTCACATCCAGATGTCAGTGGTCACCAGCTCAATGTCCATATGGAGATCAAATCGTGCCCCTCGGGGGTCCATATCAGGGCTAGGACTGTTTAGTATGTTCATAAATGACGTAAACATATAGGTCAAGTGTACCCTGAACAAGTGTGCAGATGACACCATACTGAGCGGTGCAGTTGTTAAGCCTGAGGAATAGGATGCAATCCAAAGGGACCTGGACAAGCTTAAGAAGTGGGCCTGTGTGGACTTCATGAGATTCAGTATTGTCAAGTGCAAAGAACCTGGATCAGGGAAATCCTCTTTATCACTATGAGGTGGAGAATGAAAGGCTTGAAAGCAGCTCTGCAGGGTACTGGTGAATGAAAGGATTCACATGAACTGACAATAGGTGCTCACAGCCCAGAAAGCCAGTTGAATCCTGGGCTGCATTAGAAGAAGAATGACTAGTAGATAAAGGGAGCTGATTCTGCCATTTGACTCTGCTCTGACAAGACCCCACCTGGAGTACAGTATTCTGTTCTGAAGTCATCAGTACAAGAAATGAAAGATCAGAGGGCTGCAATACTTCTTCTATGAAGAAGAGCTGAGAGAATTGGGGGTTTCGGAGCACCTTATTGCAGCTTTTCAGTACCTAAAGAAGCCTACAAGAAAGATGGGGACAGACTGTGATGTATGAGGGCATAGACCCCAATTGCTGATGGCAATCCCAATCAACTTTATTGTTTCAGAAGCTGGAATTTATACTCTTACACAGAAAGGATAATGACCAATTACCTTTATACAGAAAGGGCGCTGACCAGTTAGTAACACCTTCATACACAAAGTATATTGACGAATTAGCAAGTGACACTTTCATATACAAAGGATACTGACCAATTAACAAGTAATATTTAATAGATAAAAACAAATACCAGAAATGTGACAAAAAGAGTACAGGTACATTTACAAAAACATGGAAATATGATAAGAGTGGCACTGTGAGCTGTGCGGAGCATAGCATGCTAAGACTGTGTAGGGTGTCAAGGTCTTCATGTGCAGCTGCAAGGTTCCTTCTGGCTGACTCCCACTCTCTCTTTCAGGCTACCTAACTTCTTTCTTGTGATAAACTGACCTCTGCTTTGTCTAGTTTCTCTCCTGTAGGAGCCTGGCCTTTGCTGCCTGTAATGACATATCACAACAGACCTTTTATCAGTGGCCAGTAATAGAGCAAGGGGTAATGGCTTTAAACTAAGAGAGGATGGAATTCAGACTGCATGTAAGGAAGAAGTTTTGAGAGAGTGAAACACTGGAACAAGTCATTCAGAGAGGTGGTAGATACCCCACCCCTGTAGACATTCAAGGTCAGGTTGTTTGGGGCTCTGAGCAACCAGATCTAGTTGAGAATATTCCTGTTCACTGTAGGGAGTTTGGACTGGATCACTTTTAAAGATCCCTTTCAATCCAAACCATTCTATGATTCCGTAATTGTAGTCTATGCTAAATTGCATTCCAACAGTTGGAAACCAGAGCTCAGTCTACCTAAAGTCCAATCTAAGCTTACTGTCTTTGTGTTTAAAACCCTTCTCCTGTCACTACAGGCTCTGGTAAACAGTCTCTATTTATTTTATGAACCCCTTTTAAATACTGAAAGGCCACAATAACATCTCCCTGTTTCTTCTCCACAATGAAGGCAACTCTCACAGCCTTTTTTTTTCCACAGGAATAGTGTTCCAGTACCCTGATCATTTTCATGGCCCTCCTCTGGATGTGCTTCAACAGGTCCATATCTTTCTTTTGCTGAGGACCTCAGAGTTGGATGCAGAATTCCAGGAGGGATCTTATGACAGTGAGTAGAGGGACAGAATGACTTCCCTCAGCCTGCTGGCCACACTTCTCAAGATACTGTTTGCTTTCTGGGCTGCAATTTCAAGTGTTCAACTCATGTCCAGTTTTTCACCCATTAGTAACCCTGGGTCCTTCTCTGCAGGACTGCTCTCAGTCTGCATTGATGTTGGGTACTAGACTGTCGAGGGTCAAGGCTGGGCTGACCACCAACCCAATGACAGACGCTTCCCTCTTACTCCCCTCACCCCCCCACCACAGGAAAGGAAAGGGGATAAGAGAGAGACAGAGAGACTTGTGGATTGGAAAATAAAACTAAAACTACTTTAAT
>VWZX01001030.1:680-55495 GCA_013399015.1 Galbula dea | reverse complement strand
AGGTCCCTTCCAGCTCCTAATATTCTGTGATTCTGTATGATACCATGAGCTGGAGAGATCTACGGCATTTAGTTAGAGACCACAATAATAAACAGCTCAGCACAACAGGCAAACTGGGACACTGTTTTTTTCATTCTTAGGACACTAACATCTTGTATCCAGTGTAATCACTGAGCTCTACTCATAGTCTTGGTCACTGATGTGGGTGACTTCAGGAGCAGAATCTCAACCCTTGTGATTAAGTGATGCAGCCTTAAGTGTCACACCTGGGCACACTGCAATAATCCCTTTGATGGTATCAGCTCAGCTCTATCTGAGAGGAGATGGAGCTGAGCTGATACCTGAGTTGAGGTGCAGTCTGTACACAAAAATCTCAACATTTCTTTTAACTGCTTCATTGTTGGCAGTCCGTAAAGAAAAGTCAGAAGGGGGGGAAATATATATATATATTTGAAGTAATGCCTTGGGAGCAAAGCTAAAGCAAGTTAAGGACTAAAAAGGAAGACAGAAGTTCTCACACATATGGATATGTGAAGGAGGTTCTTGGCTTTCATTTTGAAGCAAAGTTGTAAGAATTTTTCTTTGCCAGAACAGTCTTCAGAGTATATAACAAGGGAAGAAAAAAAAAAAAAAAAAAAAGGTTGCAGTATTTATCCTCAGAAAAGCCCTGAACATCTTTTGAAATATGAATAGAAGAACAGGCTAATTTTGCAGACCTGATCCAAGTGACCCTAGAACCCAGGAACAAGTTTAGACTAGAGCCAAACCAGCACAGCCTGTTCCCTTTAGGAAGAGGAAGTATGAATGTTACACAAGCTCTTCATCAGGTCCCTTTTCTCAAATGGGACATGAGGGCCAACACTACTAATTCTTCAACACGACAGCTCAAGACAGCCCATGTGCAGCAGTCACTTTGTGTTCCTCATCTGCAACAGCCCTGATCCCTCTTTTGTCAGACTTTCTAGATGCAGTTGCGTTTTTTTCTCCTTTATCCACTCACTCTCTCCTTTTCTCTTTCACACACCCTTCTCTCTCAGGCTTTTCATCCCAGTGTTCACTTCTGCATCCATTACTTTCTAAAACAGTGAAGCATTTTGATACAATCTGACAACATGCAAGTAACAAATCTGACAAAACTGTATATTGCTGGTTCCCTTGAAACTCCTTTTCTTTATATGCTCTCTTCCATATTTTATATTACAGCACCAAAATGAACGTATGTTGGCTTTATATTGAGACAGGAATTATTTATTTCTGCAACACATGACTTCAAGGTGCTGAAAAAAAGAAGTAACAAAAATGCAAGATGGAAAGAGATTCTTCTACAATACACTGTCTTGACACTTAGCTCACTTGATGAGAATATGGTCTAATAACAATACAATGAAGTTGAGAGAATGCTTTGGAATTCTGCAGTGCATGAATTTGGGGCTCTGATTTTACACAAGTAACATGCTTGATACAGCCACATATGGATTTACAAGGTATATCTGTGAGGACAACTAGATTGACATGATTTAATTTCAGACAGTATTTTTTCTTCATAACTGTGAATAAAAATCAAACACAGATGAGTGATGTTTAAAGAAATACATCTCATACTCTCATAAATCTAATCTGATTTAGACTATTTACAGCAAAATAATGAAAGATTTTATATGTGCTGTATGGCCTCATTTGTTAAAAAAAAAATGTATTTAATAAGTGACAATCCCAAGTGAAAAAATTTATATAGTACTGGATAAACTACCCAAGGAATTAAATCAATTCCTTAATGTTTAATTTTGCTATTTGTTTTTCTATCTTGCTGCCAATTCTCTAACATATTAGAGAAGAAGTAGGAAAGTCTTTTTGATTGATAACAAGCTCAGATTTTTGTGTCAGATCAGTTGAGATTTTTTTCAGAGTAAGAACTCTGTATGTTGCTCTTGCATTCTTAGACAATTATTCTACAAAAAATTATTTAAATGCTCTTTTTTTAGCTGCTTTGACAAGAACACCAAAACAGTTCACATCACCCTTGACCTGCAGGGTGTACATCATCTTGTCAACATATAAACAAACACATGATGGGGCTGTATTTTAATAGATTCTGTAAATATCAAGATCCAATTAATCAAAAGGTTTGCCAAAGTGACAGCTGTGGGGGTTGTGGTATATGGTTGCATGTCCATTCAGTGTTCTTGCAATAGAATCATTGCAAGAAAATTCAGAGCTACTGTTGCTCTTTCTTCTATGTTTTTATTCCTCTGGAGCTCCGGGTTAAGCTGCAGCCTGTATATACCACTTCATGCATAAGGGGAAGATGCAGACTTCCGGGCAGAAGCCACATGGCTGGCTTTTATAATAATCCCTCTTCTCTCTCCCCATCTTTATCAGACAATTCCTCTGATGAGCTGCACTCTGTCAGAAAAGAAGGCTGAGAGGAATTTATAAGCACAGTAACTCTTACTTGGGAGAATGAGCAGAGCTCACTTTTGATAAGGTTTGCACAGACACAGTGACTTTTCCTGATTGGCTGCATAGCTTCACGGATTTGAAGCCAGAAGGGACTATTCAGACTGCTCCAGACTACATAGGCCACTAACTTCCATCTAGAAAAAGACACAGAAAAAAGGGAGAGGTCCAGTGTGGTATGAGTACTTAATGTCCTCATAACAGCAAGGAATTGCTAAGGTAAGAAATTCCCAGGTGAACCACCAAGCTTCAGAATTCACGACAAACCTGCAAAGTCAGCAGAAGTCAGCACAGGGCAAAAATATGCTAGTTGTGTAATGGAAGAGTAACACCTGAAACCACTGTCCTTGGCCCAATCCCTGTGGCAATTCTCTGGCCACGCAAAAAAACAAAGAGAAAGCAGAATCTACATGGACAGCCAGGGGAAAAAATTCCCAGTAAATGTCTCACTGAAAATGAGACCCTTGTGCAAATTGCCTCAAGAAAGATGCAGGCAGTCTTGTTCTCCTCATGTATGGCCTAAGAGATAAAGCAAAAGATTTGGAGGTTCACAGATCATGAAGGCTCAGATATCCACTCCAGAGATGCAGAACTCAATACACCATCTTTTACTGAATCAATACAAGATACCTTCCTCTTCTAGTAAGATATTCTTATGTTTAACTACTACAAAATATAGTAACCTTTTTCTGAGAGGTATTTTGTCAAACTTCAGCTTCTAGCTGTGGTATTTTGACTATCTGGTCTCATCCTTTGAATAGAAAAGCCTGTCTGGCAGGTGGGTTTCTCCCATATATAAGTGTCTATACAAAGAAGTTAAACCAACTTTAATTTCTCTATAATGAAGACAATATATTAAGCTCCATTAAGAACTCCATTCAAAGGCCCTTCTTCCGGAAGTTGGTCACCTCCACAGGGATTTTGTATTATCATAGGATCATAGAATCATAGAATGGCCAGGTTGGAAGGGACTTTAAAGATCATCTAGTTCCAACCTCCCCGCCATGGGCAGGGATGCCAATTGTTAGACCAGGTCGCCCAGGGCCACATTCAGCCTGGCCTTAAACACTGCCGGGGATGGGGTATCCACAGCCTCTCTGGGCAACCTGTTCCAGTGCCTAACCCCCCTCCTGGGTAAAGAAATTCCTCATAATCTCTAATCTAAATTTCCCCTCCTTTAGCTTGTAACCATTCCCCTTTGTCTTATCACAATTTGACCAGCTAAAAAGTCTCTCCCCTTTTATCCTATAGTCCCCCTTTTCTCCTCTTTTCCCACAACTGTCTTGTTGTGGTCTCTAGATGCACAGTAGCTCCTTTAAAATATTTCCATTACATGATACTATTCATTTCATACAATTTATAGCTATCATAACCTTTCTGCTGAAAATTTAAAGGCCATAATGCTTATGGGCAACTCAAACACAAATTACTGTACTCATGCACAAAGCCAAGGTCTCTCTTCTCATTCTCTGGTGCCTTTCCAACAGGCTCCTCTAGGATAGAAAGTTGTAAGAGACTGTTGTATGAATTTAACACGTTTGTCCTCTTTGAAACCATTTTGCTGGAATAGGGAGTAACATTGGAGTCTTTATTCACTAGCAAGTACAATCACCATGAAAAAAATAAAAAGACCTAAAATATCCTGAAGTCTGACATTGGGACAAAGCTCAGGAGTCCTGAACTTGGAATCACTCCATACTTTCTGTAAGCTACTCACACTACCAGCTCCCAGCAAAATTGAAGGGAATAAATGAAATCTCAAAATCATGCAGTGACATTGTGGTAAGACCCTGGCCTCCATTGGTACTATTTATAGATGTTATACACACAAGAGAAGAATATTTTTACACAGTTGATAAATTAGGCATATCAACTGATTTTTTTGTTTTGCTTAAATAGTGAAGTTTGCTAAGAGTTTTTAAGCCATTAATATGAAACTATTCAACTTTAAACCATATGATTTGTGAGCAGTTTTAGCAAATGTTAGTACTGACTTGTTTGTATGTACAAGACTATTATAAAGTACCCAATGTAAGACTTTCTCTGGTATCTGCAATGCATCATTTGCTCATGATTAACTTGAAGCCACTAAGAACCTCTGTCAGTATGACTGCTAGGATAAATCACCTGCAGCTGAATTGGAATCCTATCTTATCTTAAAGTTTTCAGAAAACCTAGTAAGGCGTTGGTCAAATAGTCACAAAAGTTTTCCTTAGCAGGCACAGGTCAAAGCCATGTCGGATGGCAGAGAGATGTAGCTCACTAATCATAATCAACACTGCTTGGTCACAATCCAGTTTCAGCACATAAGACAATTATCCTTGCTATGACTTTTTCCCTTGGGCATGTCACTGTTCTAGCAGATATGCTCTCACATGGCTTCTGTCTGGTCAGCTAAGACCACAGACTTAGAAATCTTGTGTCCAGTTGTGCCTGCCCATGGTCCACCCTTGGTGTGATATTGTATTTCCCAGTGCTAAGGACACACTAAAAGATCTCTCAGGAAAGCTTTTCATACTCAAGGATATTCAGAAAGCTACACTTTATAATACATGCAAGTTTATGAAACCTTAAACTAGATAAAATAGTTAAATTAGTCAACAAGTGAATGGGAAAAGTCCAAAGCAGAAAATGATCATTCTGAATCCTATTAATTCTTAACATTTTGCTTGTTACTTTCCACGGTATAAGCACAACTAATCATCAGACAATGCCAGCTCAAAAACTGAATTATAGCTAGATCAGCACCATAATGTTGAGACAAGTCTAGTTTGTGAAAGAATGGTAAAATTACCTGTACACTGTAGAGAAAGAATGGCAGTAAACTTGTACAAGAGTCATAGTGTAAGAGAGCCCTAGCTCTTTCTCCAAACTCTCTGGCGCTATATTGCCTTACTGTCCTATTCTCTATCTTCTTCAAACACATTGTTTGAGCAGCCTGCAGTTGTCTGTTGGCCCAATTTCCTCTGTGATCTAAAGGTCCAATTTTTCAGCTTCCATAGGTGCATGAATTTGCTCAGGAAAAGGAGGTAAGATACCTAGCTCTCTGACTTTCATGGTGACACCTTTAAAGAGCGTGAAGGAAGAAGAAATTCAATTAGACTTTCAGTCTGTGACAATCTAATCTTTGAATGCTGCACCATGAAGTCTTTCATAAGTATTTCTCAATATTACTTCTTTTAGATATTTACCGTGTAAGTTAATATCAAGTTGAAATGTCTGAATGTAGCATTATTTAAATAAAGTAATAGAATTAACTATCAAAATATTAAAGTACATCCTGTCCAGCTTTGCCTGTGAAAGAGAAAACTTTTCTTCCACATTTAAAGTGGGATGAAAGCTAGAACTAGAAATGGATGCTTTTGACAGTAACTTACTGCTAATTCTCCAAATTCACCTTCCACACAGAAAGGAAACATTGGACTGATTGCTCTCTTCATAGAAACCTCTGAGATAAATGTATATCTTTCCAAAAATCACAAAAAGCCTTCTTAATGTAAGATTTTTAATTTAAAAAGTTTTTAAAAACCCCATTAAAATAAAAGTAAGAAAAGGTAAAATGTAGTAAAAAAACCTCCATGGTGGTCCACAGCTTCACCAGGTTGTCCCTAATAATAAATTGTTGCCAAGACATGGAATTGCCCTGGCTTAAGTATCACTGTAGCCAGCTGTTTTCTGCGTGGATACAGCAGCAAGTTTAAATTCTCGATGTCTTCTATCCCTTAAAATAGATGATCTGAAAGTCAAATGTGACAGAGAAAGAGCATTTTTCCTTAACTACCCACCAGCCAGTGGCTGAATGTGGTACAAGAGCAATGCACGACTCAGTTTCTGAGAGTGGAGAAGGCCTTGCACAAACTTCTTCAATGGCTGTCACTGTTATTTCAAATTGTGATTGATAACGTCCTGAGAGCCATTGCTAGCTATTTCTGATCATAAATACAGCCACTGTGACATGCAGGGCATAGAGTGGGAATGAATAGCATATAGTATGTGAACCTGTGAGATTCAGAAGAGAGAATAATGTGGAAGAAATATAGACTCTAAATGAAGGATTAAGCAGATTAAGATCCTACAAAGTCCTTAAAGTGATCCAACATGACAGTTGTTATATCTTTAAATAAAAAAAGCCATCTGATTTGGCTTGGCAGCAAACAATGACGTATACAAATTAGCCTTTAAAAAGTAAAGGAAAAATCTATTTCAAACAATGAAATAAAACTTCTGCAGCACTATTGCCTCTGGAACATGTCACTTTTGGGTAATTAGAGCATAAAAATTAACATTTTATTAAATAAACAAAAACCCACAAAGGTTAAGAAAAGAGACAGACAAATGTAGTCTTTGGAGGAAAGGAAGGCTACAGACCTCGGCTTGACCCTCAGCCATCTTTTGTTGGGAATGGCAGACCCCAAGGTCAAATAGCTACTCAACCAGAGTTACTGTCTGAGCCCACCCAGGTTCAGATATATAGCCTGCTCTAATGTATGTTGAACCATATGGTGGTCTAGAGACACCCCTAAGCCTAGGCCACACAGTTTTTTGGAGAACTCTCATTCTTGGAAAGTCACCAAATCCCTAGACAGGGGACACAATAGGTACCATTCCAGACCAACAAACAAGCAAGTTAATATTTCTATAAACTATTTCTTATTCCAAGTAACTAAATGTGATCACAATTTGATCAGAAATGAAAAGTGAATGACATTCAGATGAGACAACTTCAATGAAAATATTTCAACATCAATATTACACCCATTTTTTTCTAAACATACTCATGGTTAGCATGTGGTCTAAGGAAATGCCAGTGTTTTTCTTCACTTTGGCTATCTTTATGATAAAACTGCATCCAGAAACAGAGCTTCCTAAACTCCTAACCTAACTTTTAAGCATGCTAAAATATTTACAGCAAATTAAATTTTTTGTTGCTCCATGAAGAAATTCAGTTAGTTGTAAAGTTTCACAGCACAGAAACAAGATTCAAATTTTTCAGAAAGTGCTTCTTACCAGTAAAATGACAAAGAGAATAATACTTGGCAATTTGCAGGTTTATGCAGGTGAGGTATTGGGTTGGTACATTTTGCCAACTGCCCCCAGGGGTTATAGCAGCATTAAGTGAAATTTGTAAATCTGTGTAACTTTTTTGGCGCATTTCTGTTAGAGCTGGTCAAAACCTGTGTCTCCATGTAGAAACTTTTTTGGTAAAAATCTTTTTTTGTTTCAGGAACCTGTTAGCTTTGCTTAAGTATTTGGATTATATCTTCACATTAGTTAGAAAGAAATTTTTATTTTGATTAAATGTTAGTGTTTCTTCCTAAACTTTTCAAACGCATACATCTAGAGGCATCTAACCAAGATGTACACCAGCTTTCCTGCTCTGAAATGGGAACTAGCCCTATGTCATGAAGGAGAATCAAATATTTTTTAGAGTTGGGTGTTTTTCCCATCAAATCTCAAATCTGTCTTAAAATGTTCACCCTGCAAGACAACTCATGTTTTTAGAGATGGACGAATGTCACTTTGCTATCACAGCTGTCACTGAAATCATGCTGATCACAATAAAATGAATTAGCACAAACCCAGGGAAACATCCGTAGCACTGCATAAGTTCACCTCTCCCACTGAAAATAAAGATGTGCTTCATTAATATGTGATCTTACCAATAAAATATATTACAAAAGTCCTTCTCACAATGTTTTTCTTTTGACTCTTTCTTTTACAGAAGCAATGGAAATTGCAGACAGAATTCAAGCAAACTTAAGAGAGGATTCGAATAGGATATAGAAAATAGAAAACTTTTTAATTATTTATTTTTCTTTAACAGAAGCTCTTTTTGTAAAATGGCAGTCTAAAAATATTATCAGTTGCGATTCCATACTTCTATGAAAGTTCTTTTGACAGACTGATAAAAACTAATACCCTGCTTTCCATAATGAATGCTGACATGGCATCAGGCAAAATGTACATATAAACAAGTTTTTTTAAAAATACTGTCCTTATACAACTTGTTGATGAACTTAGGTAAAAACTGTGAACCCTAGATTTACTTGTATAATTTGCTATATAAATGATACTTCATATAATGTAGGATGTTTGGAGTTTTTTTCTAGCTTAGGATTGTAGCAAATACTGACAATTACTCTATTTCCAAATCCAGGACTCTGTTACAGATAAAGAACATGAAGAACAGCCTTCATATGACCTCTGTTTCAGTAAGAGGTTCCTGTACTCATGAAACACACTTTTCTCTACTTTGGAGTTTCACAGATGAAATCAAAACATTTTTAGAAGTGCCTTGGGGTCTCTAAATTTGCCTGATTATATGCCAGTGGATCTCTACATAGACAGTGCCAGGTTGAATTACTGTTAAAATAAGGTATTGTTTATGTATATCTTGTTAAATCCATGCAACAAATATGCAATGCAGTGCAAACAATAAATTTATGATACAGATTTTTAACAAGATACCAAAAATATATTTTTCTTTGGTGCTAATATCTATCTCACTAAATATAACGCCCTAATAACCATCACTGGAAATGCTATCCTTCTTTTCTTCACAATAAAATATTACCTTTAGATCAAATAAATGCATTTATAGAAAGGTACCTTTAGGTCAAATAAATGCATTTATAGAAAGGTACCTTTATAACAACTGTGTGTTACTGTTGTTGTATAAACAACAGCAGACAATACGCAGGTGGGTCTGTGGTTCTGAAAGAATGGTTGGCCTATCCAGGAAAAAAATATGATATAAAAATTGTAATTAAAGTAATACTGCATTATTCAGTCATGCCTGAAGACATCATCAAGTGGAAGTTCCTAATGACATCAATGGCTATCTTGTCTGAGTAAGGACTGATAAACAACTGAAGGATATTAGTCCTGGAAGCTCACAATCTGCAAGGTCTGACACAAGCCTGACACAAATGAGCTTGTTGCTAGCTATGACTGGACCTTATCTACAATTTGCAAGAAGATTTTCCTGTAATCACCTGCATTTTAAGCTCTAGCATTTACAGATTTTTATCAGGCATATTGTTTATTTTCACGCAAGAAGAAAGCACTGCGGTTTTGTGGTTGGCAGTTAGCATATTGAGGCTTTATTGTATTTGTTTTAATGTAGGAAAACTTCTAGAGTGTATTTGCTTTGTGACATAATGTCTTTATTAAGTCTTGCAGAAATAATTGACCCAAGTCAAGTTACTATACACTATATCTATTGGTTAATTAGAACTTCAACATGCAAGGAATAAAACAGAGTATTGACTTTTAAATCTTCAATCAAATAAATATTTACAGCTGCAATTTGCCAAAATTATTTACCTTTCAATAATGGATCACAAAGAGAATATGCACTACAGACTCAAGTGAATGCCTTGGCTGTCAGCAAACAAATTATAAACAGAAGAAAAAAGTAAGTGTTCTGACTATCATTACAGTCTATAAACAGCTGATGTGGTTCTCCTTTAAAGATGTGTGATCTTCTACATAGTAGATTTTTTCAATGTGTAATTGACCTTGAGATGGAGAATAACCTCCTAGTTGAGTGGCTTTTCTTTTAGGGAACAATGAGAATAGATATTAGAGGATGTGCTGTTGTCAATGATCACTGCTGAAATCTGCCTATACCACACGGGGACAATCAATTTTGTAAATGATTGCAGTAATCAAGGAAATTGCCTAATTTATAAATCTCGGCATACAGCATTTTAATGGATTCCTACATTTTAATGCTGATGCATTCAAAGGCAAATGAATTGTTGTCCAAGTTGTCACTACACAAGATGATAAAAACATTCAGTCTTGTGGGTAACTACATCTCATGGACATTTAGACCATCAGGTACATAATCACTCATTAGCGAATTCTGTGATAGTTTCCACTTGCAAGCCAACAGCAAAAAGCCACAGCTTCCTTATGAAAAAGGCTTCTCTAGAATCAAGGACCAAAAATAATTGAGTATTACTGAACTAATATATTAAAAAATTTCCCATCTTATTTGTCCAGGTAAGAAAGCACACTGTTTTACCTTTTTAATTTTTTCCCATACATGTAAAAGAATAATTTTCTTTCTATAACTAAAAGCGGGGGGTCAACAACTTTTTAACCATGAATCACATCAGTGCAGACACCAGTCGTACGGGAGAAGAACATATGCAGGGCTTGGTGCCATGACTGTTACTGTTGGGTAATTCCACCTAAGCCCCTCTCTACCTTGCTCTCCACACTTAAGTCAGTCCTGCAGACATAGTTATACATGGATTGCTACTCTCAGTTAAACCTTAAGCAATTGATTTCAGCCAATAGTGGGCTGCCAGTACTTTACTTACTGCTCAATCTCACTAACCTGACATTTATGGTGTACTGATTGGCCTCTGTCAGTAGTGGTGGTTGTAAATTCACTTTGAAAAGCTTAGTGTTAACAGCCTTCAACCAGGCTCTGAGACGAGTACGAGCAGGCAAGCTGACAACTGCTCGACCTCCTGCCCTTATTACAGTGAGTAAATCAGGCTTTGAGCCATTAGGCTGGAGCCCAAGGCCTACACAAAAAGGATTGACAAGACTAAAGGTCAACCTCTGTCACACATGTGTAACAATTTGGATAATGGAATTCTGTAACTTATCTGTAAAAGGTGCCAAATGTGTGGAAGAAAAGTATACCTCGGGCTGAATTTTCCAGATTTTATATTAGGCAGTTACTTTAAAATCTGTATTTTAAAATCCATGCATGCTTGATGCCATGAAACCTGGGGGACCAAAGAGCATAAAGCAGTGATTGAGACAGGTCTGCAAAATGCTGAGTATCACCATCACCTTGAAAAGCATATGCTGCAGTTACAGCTTATCAAAGGTAGAACCAATATTATTGGCATCAGGTGTGCAACACATTTTGGATATCCCTACATCTCATTAAAATACTTCCTCGATTCACCCACTCTGAATCAAATGTCAATGGAAATAATTATTTGTTAATGGTATCATAAATTAAGAGTAATTTCAGGCCTTAAAAACTAGATTTCATCTAACTCTGGAAATTCCTGTTACTAACAAAATAAAAAAAGAAAAAAAGTCAACTGTAACATTGGCGATATTGGTGATTGTATCAGGTTTTGAGCAATATGGAAAGGTAGTGGTCAAATAAGGACAGAAATGACCTTTTATATTTATTTGTGTTCCATTTCAATATTTTTGCATATTACATAATAAAATCTCCAAGGTGAGATTATGTGCCATGGAAAAACAGACAGTCCCTGCATGATCTGGCAATTCAGAAAATATTTTTTTTCCTGGGAATAGTTTGTGTCCAGATGCGTGTATATTCCAAACAGTCCACGGAATTACTGTTTTCAGTGACACTATTTTGATTCTGGGGCTACATTCAACACTCTCCAAGGTTTATTCCGAGCTTCACTTTGTTAAATAGGAAGAGAATCAGTCTCCATGCCAAATGAGGTATCTTTTTTCGCACATGTGCTTAGGCTTATTTACCTCTTCAGGTATACAATAAATCCTTTGTGTATACGGAATAAACATACTGAAACCATACAGATATATGAAGATAAGTAGTGAAAAAGTCTTATAAAAATCACTGGGTTTCTAAAAGAAACCTAAATATGTATTTTGGCTTTTCTAAAAATTAGAATCATCAAACAAAAAATAGGTTTTTATATTTGGAATCAAACTAACTTTATATTGACCCTAAGTTAGGTATCTGTAACTTACAAAAGTTATCTGGAAAACTGTGATAGCAAGTGATCCAGAAATAGTAATGTTAGCAAGCTGCTTTATAGCAGCTTAGCACAGTTTTCTTCTAAGGTATATAAATTTAAAAAGCTGTGGCATAGAATGTGTTCTTACTGAATTTTCAGCTCAGCAAGCTACTGAACGCAACATTAGGGATATATCTAGTAGACAGTATGTGAACTTAAAATCCATTTAAAAGTAAAAACTCTTGTGTTTTTGTAATGGAAAATAAATGCAAGGGTGGTACACCACAAAAAATCCTCAGAAAATGCAAAACAAAACAAGAACAGAATGTTACTAGCTTTTATTTTCCATCATTTAAGATATGATAGTAACATAGCTAAGGGTTTTGTTCAAGATAAAATTATTTGATTTTCATGGACACAACACACTTGAAACACAGTTGACATGCAGTCTAGAATGTTGGATGATGGATTGTTGAGAAACAATTTTCAGTTTAACAGAACTACAGCATGCACCTAATTCTATCCTCCAGTGTTTTGCTGTAACAGCGAATTTAGTCCAACATTACAGCATTGAGAATCTGAATATAAATCTATCACCGTAACTGAAATGAAAACTTGAAAGTTAAGGATTCTCTAGGCATATTAATTTGTACAGAAATCTACAGTACTGCTGCATGGACTCTGGCCAGTATGTGTCCAAGCAAAATGCCTGTTTTTGGTCCAGATGAAGTCAAAGGCAATGTTTTCTTTGACTTCAGTTGAGGCACAAAAAGGCCAGTAAGTATCCAAATGGTACTTTATTAAAATGGCATGCACACTTTCTAGTTGTGCCAGTTAATCCTGTCTATTTGAGGGGAAATCAGTAACAACCTTCCATATGTATGCTTTGTTAATCCCTGAAAATATCCTAACATATGAAAAAGCATTTTTCCAGAAAAACAAAACTTAAATTAAGTCAAGTTAAAATAAAGTTAAATAATATATTTGGCATTCTTGGGATATTCCAAGGAAAAAAACCTACTTGACCGCTGGCCGAAAAAAACCCCAAAACCAAACAAACAAAAACACCCCCCCAAAAAAAAAAATCAAAGAAATACAACAAACTTTTAATCAGGCAAATGAAGAAAAGAAAACTTTAAGATTATATCCTTTGATAAAATCTGTCAGTAAAACTTTTTTCATCTAAATGGAATTTGCACAGGAAAAGACTATGATTTAGCTCTTTCCAGAATTGACAGTTTAAAGTTTTGAGCCTGAAAAACTTCTACTAATAAAATATATAAGCCCTTCAAACTTCTGTATTTTATTCTAATAGAATTTAAGTGTATATCGTATACATTCCTTAAGTCTACTCGTATTAAATTTTGATGTTAAGCAGAAAGGGGAAAGCATGCACAACCAGATTAATTTATCTCGAGGGAGTAAGGACACATTAATAATTGAGATAATGTTTTCATATATGTTGGAATCGAGTGTGCCTTTTCACTTCTGTATTAGAAAACACATTAGGGGAAAATTATCTCATTCTCATCAGTAAGAATTAATTGCTGAGAAAGTCTATGTTTTCTTTGTAATAACACAAAGATTGTTCTCATTACTTCAAAATAAAAAAGGGGAAAAAATCTGAAATATTATCAAGCAGTGCTGGAATAAATGCCTGTATTACCAAGGAGAGTATTTACTTAATACACCCAGTCCTGTTTTTGTTTTAAACAAACCAGAGTTTATTGTATTTTTTATAAAATATAAGCAAACTCTGGATTGGATAGAAGTGGGTCAGAGGGGGAAAAGAATAACTACAACTAAAAATAACTAACATTTTAGGCTTTCTGAAGGACTGATCTTTCTGTAAGTTATAAAAAACATCTTGGTTGACTGCAAGAGAACTCTATAACTTCCCATGAACGCCCATAGGTGTCAAGGCCTATTGTGAGGCAAAGGAATGGTATGTAATTTACTCTGAATTGCTGTACATTATGCTGCATGGATTACACACAAAGCAAACACTGAGTGCATGGTGGGAACACTTGTGCAGACAGAGTAAAGCATATTTCCATAGCATTGAATTATACATTAAATGCAATGCTTCTGATGTTTCCCACAACAAAGAGACTTTTTAAAAGCCACCAAATCAGTGGTGTGATTAACAATAACTGTGCATAAAAGTCTGCAATAGCCCTTTCTATTTATCTGATGTACACTGAAAACAATGAACTGTAAATGAAAAGAAGTATCTATAAAATTTACTTTGCAGTGCTAAGAGTAAAAATATCTGAATGCTATTGCGTTACTAAGAGAACTTCTCTCTATAAGGTCCACCCAGACTTAATGCTGAAGAACTAATCTGTGGATATACTTGTATTTTCAGCTATCTGACAAAGATTGGTGGAAGAGAATTAACTAAAGCCACAAATTTATAAAGGAATAATGATAAGATTGTACTTTACAGGGATTTAATCCACATTCCAATACCATAAATACTGAAAGAATACAGATTATTCACTTACACACTTTCAACTGTTTTTATTTATTTTCATAGATCAGCTTTGTAAAATCACATGCACTTTGTGATTACTTTCTTTGATATACTTTTTATTTATTAAACTTCAGTTCTCTGGTAGATAAAAGATACCAAACTGAAAGACAAAATCAATTAGAAATGGCTAAAACTTTAACCTAGATCTTAGTGTACGTGATCCTTTGCAAATAATCTTTGCCATTAATAGAAATAATTCCAGACCATGAGCTGCTCACAAAACCCCTAAATTTAATTATTAGTTTTAAGACAATTCACTTAAAATATGTATGCTAGTTTTTCTAGCCAACAGGAAATCTGTGTTGTATATTAAGAACAGAAGAGCAAACCCACATAAAAACTCAGCTGACACTCGTCAATGGTCTGAATCTGGCATATCCATCAGTATTATTTCCTATTTTTACTTAACATATTTTTCTTCTTTGCTTTTGGCTTTCCCCTCAGCAAGCTTCCTTCTTTCACTGAATTAAAACAATTTTTATATTTATCTGAAATCAGACTAAAAAAATCATTCCTCTTTAAAAAATATGTCAATATTTGCAACTTAATTTGCATAAAACTGGTTCATAATTTTTTTTAAAAATGGCACTGTAAATATTTAAGAATAATGTAGAAATCTCTAACTCCCTTTTATGTTATCTAAAATTCAATTTTTTATGTAACTTGATGATCTGGTAAGCTTATTATTTTATACTCTGTTCATTAGTATTGTCTAAACCACAAAGCTCTCTTACCAATGAAAATAAAGTCTCTAACATCGTTATAGAATGTAATACAAAAAATATAAAATAATATATTAATAACATATCCCAAAATGCTCTCATTATAATCACTGGGTTTCAGTAGGAATAGATTTAAGACCTGTTTATTAATATCTGGTATACAACAGAAATTTCATCCCCACTGAAGGCAGCAACGGAATTCCCAGTGATTGCAAGTTATCCAGTTTTACTGAGTATATTTAGGTGTGTTCTGACACTGATTTTCACTCTGTAATGTGAAAATCTCCCTTATGTTACAATGACTCTTTTGGATGAATAATTTGAGAAGAAGACCCTGAAGTATCACAAATATTTGTTTGCGTATAGAAAATAGTAGGAGCTCCTACTCATAGAAAGAAGTCACATGTATTAGACGGCATGGAAAAATAGAACATAATGATTAAAAGAGACAATCATAAGTCCCAAAGCACTAACAATCTAAATATTCACAGGTTTTCTGTGAACAAGTACTATAGACAACATTCAGGTTCCATAACACTAAATATCTTTCAAAAATCCATTAACTTTTCCTGTATACCCACGGAATACAGCAAAACCACACTGCATGTTCATGAACTCCTTGTTGGGTTTCTAACTAGCAAACGCATCCCCTTACATTCTGAAGATTCAGATTTGGTCTAGATGAGTAAATACCACTTGCAGATCTACAGGCACTTGTCTGCATTTTCTAGTATTGAGATGAGTAGAAGCTGCAGCTACAGAGGACTAAGCAGAACTTAGAAATTACACACTACAGCACAAAGCAAATAAGGAATGGACTGCAAAAAACTAAGTAAAAACAGCTGGTTTTCTGTAAATAAGAAGTACTGACACACAGAAGGATTATACATGTTCCCTATTAATTGTTAGATCTGTGGGTAAAATGGACATATACTGTCTTTTCTTTATAAATTAACTTACCACAAGATGCTGTTGTTAGCATCTGCATACAGACTATACCCAAGCATAAAACTCCAGCGCTTCACTGGAGAAAATATACATGATCAGGAACAGTAACACCCATGGATGTCCCTGTATGGCCAAAGGAATACAATAGTGGGTTTGTGATCTGTTCTGCCAAGCCACAGTCAGTGTTCATTGCAAAATAAACCCAACTATTATAGCCTGGATATTTTCATATCAATTATCACTGTTATCCTGTCTAAGATGGTGACAAATACAACCAAACCAGGAAAAAAAAAAAAAAAAGCTGAAAGTGGCTTTCACACAAAAGCACAAAAGCACTGAAAGCATCATTAAGGGAATATATGGTCCATGCAGGACCAGTGTTGAACTAAATTGTGAAAAAGTACTTAATACCATCACTGTGCCAATAGCAGGGCTGTAGGATCAGCTCTTGCACTTGTTACAGCAGTTTTTTTGGACTGTCAATAGGCCATAAGGGTGGTGCAACACACCATCTCAACCTACATGTGCTACTCAAAAATGACACAGATGGCACTGTTACCTGAGAGCTGTGTCAGCTCTTGTTACTTGGACCTAGTGGTAAAGAGCACTGTGTTTGTGAGCTTTAGCCCTTTCTCAACATATCTCTGTACTCCTCATTACAGCACCTGCAACAATCTGCTCTTCCTATGCAGAAGACGACTCTGAGGTGTCCACTGGTTATCTGGCTACATCTAGTGCAGCCAGTCTTTCCCTTGCACTGGCTACATTTTCAGATCTGCTGGGTTGGCTCAATTAAGTTGTGTCTTTTTTCTCACGGCTGGTGAATGGTGCCAGTAATATTATTACCTTCAATGTCTACATCAAAACAAACAAATTTGACAAGGAAGGAAAGATGACTACTTACTTCCCAGAGATGCTGAGTATTCCTGACGGCTCCTGATTGAACCTTCTCTGGCAAGAGCAGGACTCCCTGGAAGGGCCCAATCCAGGTGCCTTGTTGGATCCGCTGAGCCGCACAAATGCCGTAGGCCAGGCCAGGTACTGTGCTGGTGCACAAACACACTTCCCGGGGCAGGTCCCGGAGCCACTCTGGGATCTCAGGTGGAGGGGCTGCTGCGGCAGCACTGCTGGTGCCCACCAGCCTTCGCAGGGAGTGGAGGGGCCCATGCATGGGGCACTCTCCATTGCGGTTATCGGCACACATGTCACATCCTGCAGGGCAAAGAGGGAAAAGTATTATCAATACGTAGCTGCTAGTCACCACCAGGATCACTGCCATGGCTAAGTTCATACAGATCCCTCTACTTTTCCTTTCATTTTATTGCAGCTCAGCAGTCATACACGCCGTGCCCTTTTGCATGCTGTTTAGGATGGTTTTCCTTATCTCAACAAAGCCCTTAATAAGAAGGCTGAGCAGAAGCTCTGCAGACATTTAGCAAACCTAATGTGTTCACAGACCTGCCAACACTCATTTATTTTAGCATTGTTTTTTAAAATTCTTTTTTTTGACTAATAGAAATAGCCCATTTAAAGCACCCCAATGTGTTTTGCAGAGATATTTTAAAAGACAGTCATAATGCTTTACAGGTCTCCCTCATTTGCCTTACCACAGCTCAGCCCAAGGGTTTAACTGGAACAGGATTTGATTTCATCCTTATTTTAAATGAACATTTGCTCTACTTCTTACATGAGCATGTGTGTGCATGCCTGTCTGTTTAGAAAATAAAATAGATAAATCAGAACCTCATGAACGAAAAACTGGAGCATGTGTGGACGTTTGCTTCCTTTAGCCAAATCTAATCTTTAAATTGAAATTATGTAGCAAATATTACTGATTCCTAGCAAAGGTCTGAAAAATTGTATTAAATGAGAACGCATGTTCTTTGCTTGTTGTATGTAGCTGAGGCAGAATAGAAGCAGAATAGCTGGCTTTGTGCATAGCTCCCATAACAAAGACCAGTTTGTAAAAAATACTATTTTCCCTGACTGATCTTAATGGTGGTTCCTTACCATGTGGGTGGTGGAACATTGGAACAGGTTGCCCAGGGAGGTGGTTGAAGGCCCTGTCCCTGGAGGTGTTCAAGGTGAGGCTAGACAGGGTGCTTGGCAACCTGATTTAGTTAGAGATTAGTCACTGCAGGCGGGTTGGACTAGATGAGCTCTAAGGTCTCTTCCAACCCTGATAATTCTATGATTCTATTAATAATGGATGGTGTTTCTCTATTTTGGGAGATCCTACAATGATTCTTTTTGGAGCAAAGAAAACTTTCATTAAATGTTTCCACTTCACACTACTGCACATGCCATGAATGTACAACTTCTAGGAAAATGTTTCATGCTCAGGAGATCCATTTCTCTGGAGGTATGCTGAGTTAACATAACAATAAATCTATTGAAATAGATTACCACTTTCTGTAAATTTCATTTTTGTAGCACAGTAAAGGTTTTCATATAAATTTATTCTAGAAATACAGAGGAAAAGCAATAACTATGCCACAGTACTTATGTAGCAAGTACTAGATCTTTCCTCTAGAAATTTTATACAGCCCATACTCATTCTTACGAAAATAAAGCACAGTGTTCAGAATAGAAGCTGGAGCTTCTTGGTCTAAGCCATAGATTCAAACTTACTAGACTGCCTGTAACCACAGTTTCAGTTCTCAAGGGGACTGACTCATCTGTTCTTCTTTCTGAGCTGGATATACTATGTAGGCCTCTTTCCTACAGAGCCTTCAGAGGAAAATCTTCCTCTCTGTACAGCAAAAGTTATTAAAGGATAGTAAATGCTGTATTTTCAAAATACTTCCTCAATTTGGGTTCCCTAACTTTCTAAACTTTCTAGGCACTATTTTCTGTCATCCTCTGTTAAAATGTACCATCCAAAAATGATGCATTCATCAACAAGACAGTGTTTGAAAGTAACATGTGGAAGTTAATTTCCTTCTAAACCCTTACACCTTCAGGTCCTGCAGGAAACGCACGTGTTCCCGTCTTGGTTCCCGTCTGTCCAAGTTCTCTACACATAACATCGTTTACAGATCTTAGCAGAAATGAAGAAAGCAAGCAAGCCCAAAGCTGTGCTTTACTCTGACGAGTGACCCCGCATTCCCAACATATGGCACAGCGCAAGGGCAGGAAGGCGGAGAGACGAGAGCCCTTGACGGCACTGTAGCCCCCTGGTGGGGACCGTGCTTGTGCTGGCCAAAAAAAAATGTCTTTTGGCTGGAGGGTTGCAGCCTTTCCCTGACAATACAATCCCTGTCACAAAATGACTCTTTTATTGGGTTAAGCCGCAACTGGAGAGAGGTTTTGCTTGCTCAGCCACGTCAATTAGAGGTGGCTGGAGGATGAGATTTGCAGGACCCAAGGGAAAAGCTTTCTGGCTAGCCCTGAGAGAAGATTATTATGCAGCAGATATTCCTACAGCCGTTCCCAGGCATGATAAATAAAAAGCAGCAAGTACATACCAGGGGGTTTTTTGTTGTTGTTGTTTGTTATTTCCACAGCTAGGTTGGAAAGTCAGGTATCACCACAACACCTTTTCTTTCCTCTTTGAAACCAGTCATCAAGAAACCCTGTGGTTTTTGCATATCCAAAGATCTCAGGGGCTCCATTGGAGTTTGGCATCAGAGATCATACAGGAAAGGATCCCAAAAAGGAAAAAAAGAGGAAAGGGGGGGAGGAAAGAAAACAACCCCAAACAGATTGGTGTGTGAGTATTCTTTAAGCAAATCTAGTGCCTTACCATGCAAGTTAGAAAGCAAGCATTTGAGAGGAAAACTAAGGGCTTAAAGGGAGGATGTCTAACCAACCTATTTGCATTGTTTGACCATCTTCGAGATGTGTGACTCTCCGCCCAGCTACCTAATTACTAACGGCTTTCTCGGAGACACAGTGTCTCTGCAGCAATTTACATTAAATATGCTAAGGCATCTTCATGACTCCACTCAGGCAATTTCAATGTCCTGCATCCTGCCATCAGGTATGAATGATTTTTCATGCACACAACTTTTAGTACCTGCCTAGAACAAGGATTTCTTCACTTTGTCCCAACAATACCTGTGTGTGAGTGTGGATAAAACAATATATTTCTGCCTTTTCATGGAACAGAAATTAAGACTTTAATAAGAAGTATAAATGAACCCTGTGTCACTGTCATTTACCCTTAGAGAAAGTCACACGTGGTGACATTTATTTTCCACTATCCAAAAACACTGGTAATGTCTTAATGCTTGGCAGCAGCAGTATCTGATCTCCTGCTGTATTCCTTTCCCTTTGTCCTGCCAAAGTTGAAAATTTGGAAAATGGGACATCTTCTAAAACTGTTTTGGCTTATGGCTTGTTCATGAGAGGGAAGGAGTCTGTCTTTAATAGCAAGGAGTACAGAAATTCTTCTTGGTTGCATGCATTATACATCTAGCTTTAATTTTGTAAGCAATCGTACAAATAACATTTTAAAAACTCCTCATGAATGTTATAAGGAGTGGAAGCCCTGCAAAACATATTGTACTATGCCTTGAGTAAAAAGTTGCCATGCGTCTTTCCCCCTTCCATCACTAACTTTTGTGTAATGATACATAGGAGACTTTGGCCCAATCACACTTTCATAAATGTTATACCGCCCAGTTAAAGAAAGTCACTGTAAGTAGTGGATTACTCTGCNGGGAAAAAAAAAAAAAAAAAAAAAGGAGCATTCCAAGGCTTGCAAACTACTCTACCTCACAAAAAGGGTCAACAGCTTCATCATCCTGGATACTGCAAAGTAAAATAAGATACAGCACACCAAGCAACACATAGAAAAAAGGGAGAACTGAGGAAGGACTTGAAAGGGAGAGTGCTGTGGTCCACTGACATCACTACAGTTTCCAAACTGGATGGCAACTGTTAAGACCAACCTGGGTGTGCGAAGTTCACACAAAAGAAGCATGGTGAGACAACTGGGAGCAACAAGGAGAGATGTACTGTGCCCTTCCTCCTATTCTGTCCTCAGAGAGCAGCTGTGTGAGTACAGGCCTCCTCCAAGGATCATTGACATTAATACTTTCAGTGGCTCTAATAGCATCAGTCAAGCTGCAAACCAAGACAAGAAGTAGTAAGAAATGTGAGAAAATTGAAGGATTTGCTGAAAATGAAAAAAAACAAGGAGGACTACAACCAGAGCACTGTGTCTCCTGCTAAAATCAGGAGGCACAGAAGGTAAGGTCAGTGCGAATTATATATTACAGGCCCAGATGCATCCAGACTCTGGAAAGAGATCAGTTTCTCACTTTATATCTTCATTGTCTATAGATGGGAGGATTTAAGGCAAGGAAGAAGCAAGAAAAAAAAAAAAAAGAAAAAGAAAAAAAAAGTTAAAGGACTTCCTAGTGGAGCTGTTTGGTATGGCTCTTTTGGGATAGTGCAATATGTTATCGTTTATTTGCCTCCATAAAAATGAACACAATGTAATGCCAGCACTATAACTCCATGTGAGTACACTTAAAAGCACTAAACCTAAGCAGAAAGGAAAGAGCACATCATTGCCCCCAAAATACAGTTCTAAACGCTCTCCAGCCTAAATAGTATTATTACTGCATACTTTAAATGAAATCCAAAGGAAGAAAGCTTTTGTTCAACATAGCCGTTTAACCAGCAAACCAGCTGTAACAATAAATGGAAGAAATACATTTTTGTCTTGGCAAGAATATGCTTCAAAGGTGCAGTTACGCTGGATACCTGCAGTTTGCTGGTATTAAAGAAGGGTGGCCTCTGACCCTCTGCTTCATAATTCACCGTAAGCATACAGGTATCCGGTGTAAGTGGCCATCATTTTACATGGTATTACTCGCTTGCAAGCATAAATCACTGCGGCTAGCCCTGCATCCCTGCCCAGGCCTGGGTGCCCAGATAGCAGGGAGGGTGGGCTGAGCGAGATAGTATCCTGAAGGCTGGAGCTTGCCTGGGGATCACAGCATCCTCCTGCCTCAGTTTCCTCATGGACAACCTGGCACCAATCTCTGTTCACGAAATTAGTCACAGCTTCTCACAGACCGCCTAACTCGGGGGCAGGCTTTCGCGGGGAAGAAACGCAGATGCACTCTTTCCCCCTTGGGTTCCTTTTATTTGTTTGTTTATTGACTCTAAACCCTCGCTGCGGAGAGCGGAGGCGAGCCCAGGCTGCTGCACGGGGGACGGATCGCGGCGCAGGGGTGCGGCGCCACAGCAGCCACGAGTCCCTGAGACCCCCTCTCAGCTCAGCCCGACCCTTCCCGGGTACCCATTGCCCTTCTCCACGCGCTTTTATTCCCTCGCCTTGCCTTGCCCCGGCCCTGGCCCTGGCCTCGCCGCTACCGCGGGTCAGGGGAGGCAAATCGTGGCCCCCGCCGCGTCCCGGCCAGTGCTTCCGCGCCGGCTCAAAAGCTGTCGCAGGGTCCGAGCCCCTGGGCCGGGGGAGGTCAGGCACAGCCTCGGAGGCACCAGTTTGTCCGAGGAAGACGGTGTGAGAGGGTCCGGGCTGGTGATAGGGCGGTACCGTCCCGCTTGAGGAGCGTTTTTCGTGTCGTATTTGCAAGGCGGGTGGGGAGCGGGTTGAGGAAGGTGGGTTTGGTTTTCCCTGCCTTCGAGTGAAGGTGTGAATTAATTAAATTTCCGTGTCAGATATTAGAAGGGAAGGAGAATATTGTGTGTAGATAAACCTTGCCACCCCCTGCCCCTGAGACACCCCCATATACAGTGTAGAAATGATGAATAGGTTGTGGGAGAGGAGATCGAAGTTCAGTCCGCACCGGTTCCTCACTCTCCTACAAAACTATAGGGCAATTAATTGTGGCTTGTCCCCTCATCCTTCATCTCCTGGTGTCACATATCGATGGAGATTACTGCTGATGGACCATTTTATCACCCTAAATAAACAGTCACCACCTTCTCTAACCTCAATCTAATGTATGGCTATCTGGTATGTTTAAGGGTGCTGGGCAACTAATGATGTAAAATAGCTAAATCATACAGGTTACCAACAGTCTAGAGAAAAAAAATCCAAATAGTCCCCACACCGAACCACCTCACGGCATGTTATATATACACTGTTTCCCCGTAAATTGAATGGGAAGAGGCGTGCAAACTGCTTACTTGCGTGACACTTTAGTTTTACACAACGTATTTATTACAGTGTCAGGCTGGCGCTTTCTGGTGAAGGTAAAGGAGTTGCAGACTTCTCACGGCGAAAGCCTTTCCCCAGCAGCGAGGGGCAAACCTACGCAGGAGGAAGCCTGCTACACACCACCCAAACTCACCCTAGGAGAGCTCCTCCTAGCCGCCCAAGCGCCCCTCCCCCGGCACTCACAAACACCCTTACCCTTCCACATTCAGAGCTGGGGAGAAAAAGGTCCCCAGCCTCCTGATGCATTATCAGGGGTTTAATATAATCCCTTTTACTTCCTTGGGAGTAAAGACTTGCAGGGCTCTAATTAGGGAATTTTTTTTTCTCGGTTGTTTTTGTTGTGTTGTTTTGAGGTTTTTTGGGGTGTTTTTTTTCTCCACCCTCCCGCCTTCGCCCACACAACCTCTTTGCATTTAAAACAATTACACACAGATACTTAACTCACGGCTCCTTGGCCGCCCTCGCCCGCCTCACTCGCCCAGGATCGTGACATATTCAATGATATTTGACGATCAAGGCGTCTATAGGGAAACGGCCAACCATCCGTCTGCTCACGGCGGCTACCCGGCGCCGGCCCAGGCAGAGTGCTGGTGGGGGGAAGGCTGGGTGCTGGGGAGACGGGCTGGGTGCTGAGGAGCCGTGGAGGGCGCTGGGAAGTCGGGCCTAATGGAATGCGGACAGCCAGGAGGGCCGCTGCCCCCATGGCTCTCCGGGTGCTAAAACCGCCAGCCCGCCCTCCCAGACTCCCCTGACCTGCGGCGCTGCGACGGCCACAGGGAGAGCTGCCGAAGGCACCGGCACCTCTGACGAGGAGGAGCGAGACCGGCGGGTGGGTCCTGCCGGTGCAGTGGCGAGCATGAGGTTTGCCCAGGAGAAGAAGGGGATGCCGAGGGACAGGGGAACATTTGGGAAAGAATGGGAAACAGGGCACTCGTTTGGCTGGCGCAGGAGGCACGTCTAAAGTTAAAATCCGAGAAACAGGGGCCTGCCGTCAATCCCAAATCAGCAGGCTGCGGCCGGGCAAGGCCGAGGTGGAGGGAAGGGGATCAGGGCCTGAGAGGGGGAGTGTCTGTGCCAGGCTGGGGAGAGTCCCTGCCCAGCAGGAAGACCACTTCTCAGCCTGGGAGTTTTGACGGGACTGTCTGGAGCTGGAAGTCCATGCAGAAAGCAAGTACAACTCAAAAGTCGATCGCTCCCTTATCTCACCAGCAACTCCGACCTCCTCTCCCTCAAGAGGGCACTCCCTCCGGTGCAGAACGGGACGTGATGGATGGTATCAAAGCGGCTGAAAATCCCTCCAGCCCTCCGGCTCCTTGCGTGACCTCCAAGGCACTCAGGGAGCCTCACAGGGGTGGCCAGGCCGGTGCCTCGCAGCCTGCTTCGGAGTGTGCGAGGGGCGAAGTGCGTGGCAGGGCACAGACTGGAATTCCCGCACTCCTTCCTCACTTACAATTTGTTGGGGATTTTTTTGTCATTTTGTTCCTTTATTTTTAAGAAAGAGCTGCTCAAAGCAAAAGCATCTGATCCCAGGAGGCTGAAACACTCGGGTTAGAAGTTTTTCTCAGAGACAACTAATAACAGCTGGAGCGAAAGTCGCCTTGTAAAAAGTTCAATTACAAAACTTTTTAGGTATCGCTGCAGAAAAAATGGTAGAGACCATGCTGGCAGCACCCTGCCAGTCCTTCAGACGGTGAGTGCTGCCCCGTCCCAGCCTGACGCGCTCTCTGCAATCGACCCGTTTCCTCTCTTGAATACACCTTTAACATCACGATTGGGAAGAAAATGTGCAGGCTTCTCCTGCGACCCTGCGGAGTGCTATTATTCTACTCACTCCTTAAAAATTCTCCTCCAAATCCCTTTTTTATCCTTCTTTCTCTTTTAAAAACCTTTATCTTGCAGATTTACAGAGCTGCTCCGAGAAGTAAAACATGTATTGTCTGAATGGTTCGGTTGGCTATTAAAAGAGCATTTCAGATTCCATTAAGTGCATGTAATTTATGAGATCACGTTTTCTGCACCCGAGAATAGAAAATGCACTAATACGTCTCACTAAAGGGTAAAACTAAGCATGAGCAAGTCGCTCAAAACAAAGTCGGTATCCAATGTAGACAGATTTGCAGTGTTAAGAAGGGGGGGAAACCCCCACCAAACTCAGAGTTAACTTTCCTCTCGCTTTGTAAATATATACGCACAACGATTAAGACTATTAATTAAACTACATCCACCCAGTTTAAATAATACACAACACAGATTCATTGAAATTTTCAAAACAAACTCCTCATCTGAAATGAAATCAAACGAGTCCGCATTTTGCTTGGGCATATGGTTACGGATTGTCCTTTCGAGGTATTGGTTGTCTGTTCAACAGCTTTCCTCAGACAAACTTTTCGGAAGCGGGGGGAAGGACAACAAAATTAAGAATTTTAAGAAACCTTAGGACGAGAGAGGGTGTTTAAAGCTACGGAATAACGTGCATGTGCTGAAGCCATGTTCCAGTGTTTTAACAGGGGCAGATCTGTGTGCTCTGAATGTTAGTAATAAATCTGATGAAATTAACAGAGTTCATCTAGTTATTTTCAGCCCGTTAAACTCTTTGGTTGCATAGTATCGACAGATACAGGAATAAAAGACAGGCAAAACCATTTTCTGAAATCACAAACTTCTAGTCGATACATATATTACATAATAGGGGTGTCCCCCTTGTGTGTGTGTGTGTGTGTGTGTGTGTGTGTGTGTGTCCCCCAAAAAAAACCAACCAAAACCCCAAAACCTCTATAACTGGCCACAGTAGTATTAAACATTTTCTAACCACCAAGTCCTAAGTGAATTCTAACACTCTAGCAGACGACCTCTTTCGTCTAGAAAGTCAGCTTTTCTTGTTAAATACCCATGTCACGCTTTCCCGCAGGGGTGAAAACTAAAACCAGTGAGGTGTTAACGAGGTCTGAAAGGAAAATGATACTCCGAGATAAGAGGGAGGAAAACTTCTCCCTAGTCTAGCTGATGAAAACTGCAACTTTTCTCCTGCCCAACTCGGAGGAGTAATTGATTTCTGGATATTCAGCGAAGCCCAGGCTTTCCAGGCAGGAACGGAGTGAGACAATCACGGCGAGAAAGAACCAGCTTTATAGCAAGTTGCTCTGAACCATTTATGAATCCATTTTCCTAAGCAGCCCTCCAAGAGCAATCTACCCCCGGAGCAGCCTTCCCGATGAACTGTGCCTTCCACGAAGGACGTGGGTCTCAGACAAGAAAAGCTATTACGGACGGGTGACCGCTCGCCTCCCGAAAGCACTGGGAACAACGCAAAAGCAGCTCAAGGTTAGGAAGGGCAGAACCAAGAATGCTTCTCGTTAATAGAGGAGTGCAGGCACCTATTGCGGTCCCCCAGCTTGACCTGTCCCTAGGCTCGCCCAGTGCTGGGGGAGGCGGAGGATGGGGGTCAGGGACTGCGAGAAGGGCCACGATACGTACGGTTGTTGGGGTCACTGGTGTGCTGGTTCAGGGGGATGATCTCCATGCGCTGCTGCCCGTACAGGTAGTAGTCCAGCTCCTCGGCAGTGCACCGGAACCGAGAGGTAGGGCGCTCACTGCATTTGACACCGCCGCTGCCGGTCCCGCACAAGTCCTTGCCTTGCAGGGGAGCGGACGCTCCCCCGGCCGGGGGCTCGGAGCTCTGCAGCTGTCCGAAGACTGGGAGCTGGGTCACAGGCAGGGAGGTCAGGCCGGCGAGGGAAGCGGCGGCTGCGGCAACGCAGGAGGAGGTGGAGGAGGACGACGGAGTAGATGAGGAAGAGGAGGAGGAGGCGGAGGAGAGGGAGGCCGGGCGCTGGCGCAGGCTGTCAGCCGGAGGCTCGGGTCTGTCGGGCGGCTGGAGCTGGGTGAGGGCTCCGCTGCTCTTGAGCTGGCCGCTTTGCGGGAAAAGCTGCTGCCAGTGCTGCAGATAGGCGGGATCCACCTTGAGAAACGCGGATCCGCCGGGGTCACCGGGCTTCAGCATCTCGCTGCCTGCGGAGCGGAGAGGAAGGAGACAGCAGACGTGAGACCCCCGCCCCGCCCCGGCCGGGCCGTGTCGCCCCTACCCCGCGGCGCTCCCGACGCCCGGACACGTCGGCATATGCGTGGGCTCCCCACGCCAGCTGCCCGGAGTGGGCAGCGGGACTGTGCGTGCCCTGCTTCCTTGCCTCCCTTCCCGTCTCAGGGTCGGCAGAAGTAAACGGCGGCCCGAATAGCGCGAGGCGGACGCGCTGGCCGGGGCAGCAATGTCTTCCTCGCCTCCTCCCCTGGAGCGAGGGCAGAAGGAAGCAGCGGCGGGCAGCCTTTGACGCCCGTGGCCGCAGAGCCAGCAGTCCCGAAAACCTCGCAGCTCGCCCCGACCCCGAAGCAGGCAGTGTCTTTCTCTTTCACTTCCTTTTTTCTTTCCGCGGGACCAAACGACTCCCACAGTTGGCAACGGAGGAGGAGGAGGAAACTTCAGCCCCACGCATACACGCGCCTTTCCAGCCTCTCCTTCTTCACACACCAGCGTTTGCGGGTGGAGGAGACGGCCCGGCAGTAGCCTATCCCCGAGCCAAGGTACCCTCTGCGGCTTCAGCCGGACTGGCTGTGCCGGGCGAGACGAAGAGACCAGGGCCGTCCCCCTCGCCTTCTAACCCTGCCCGGAACCGCCTTACCTGAGCGGGGTGCTCCGGAGTGGCTACTGCGCGGTTGGTGTCCGGAGGCGTAGGCAGTACCGGGAGCCTCCAAGCCAGAGGAAGTGTTGAGATACTTTTCTGGTCTTTGTCCACGGGGAAGCGGGCTGATCCTCTCTTTCCCAGGTGCCGGTTAGCTCCGAGCCGCCGGGCTCCCTCTGCCGTGGCTGCGCATCGCAGTCGCGCTCGGGCTCTTTGCTCGGCTCTGGCAGACTCCGGGCTAGACACGTGGGTTTTACGACAGCGCAAAATACAAGTGTGTGTGGTGTGTACGAGAGGGAGGGGAGGGAGCGGGAAGCTACCAGCGAGCCTGAAAGCAGCTTTTTTTTTTTTTCTTTTGGCAACTTCCCCCACTTTGTTCCTTGCTCAACTTTTAAAGGTGTTCCTTTCTTTCCTTCCCTCCTTCTTCCCTGTTCCTTCCCCTCTCACCCCTTCACACACACCCCTTCAGCCCTGAGAGTACAGTGTCCCGGGAAAAGCTAGGCTTTCATCCTGGTGGAAGGGGAGCCATGGCCATGAGCAGCCCCGAGTGGGATCCGCACTGCTGGTCTCTGGTGCCTGGCTGCTGGTCGGCGGCGAGAGCCCAAGCCAGCGAGTGCCTCGCACCCTGTCAGACCTCCGGAGCTATGGCCTTGTCTCACTTGCTTTTTGCCCCTCGGGGCTCTGGTGGACTTCAGAGACCTTCCTGGTCCGTTTCGCTGTCTTGATACTGTCCCATCTACTTCACATATCTCCTGGGATGGCCTACGTCCCATTACCCTGGCTACCTGAGACCTGCCCAGGAGGTCTCAAACACAGATGAGGGAACTCGCCTCCCTAGAATTTCTCCCTCCTCAGACCTTGCTCCCCCGAACACCAGTGTGTGTCTTTCCTGCTCTCTGTGCTCTGTTACAGCTCTGCACAAGAAGTACGCAGAAGAAGATGCAACCTGGGGAGAGAAACTTCTCATCTGTAGCCGCTTTTTGTCTCCACTTTGCTTAAAAACTGGCTTTTCCGCCCAGCTATTCAGCTGTTGAGCTCACGTATCAGTGTGTATTTAACAGGGTTTTTTTTAATTTTCTCTCCCAAATCGTTTGAGAATCTAGAAGAAAACTAGAAACTCTTACGTATACCGCAGGTACATAGTATCCCATGGATTTACGACAGAATACTTACCAAAATAAAGTGTTTATGTTACCAAAACATCTCTCTAGGGTCAGGAAAACCCTGACTGTTAGGTGTCACCCTGCCACTAAACACACTTGCTTACAAACATAACGTCTGCGCGTGTAAACTCTTTCTGCCATTCCTCCCACCTTTCTTTCAGTTAATTTCTTTCTCACCCCTCATTCTCGCAGAGCCTGGGAAAACTGCTGTTGTTTAAACTTTGTCTGTGTCTAGGCAGGCCTTTTTAACACAAATTTGAACAGAGCTGGGGCAAAAATGTTTTGGCTGGCGTAACTGTGACAAGGTCATCCGTCATCTACTCTATAGATTGATAACACCTAAATCAAAGGCAAACATGAGTAGGAAGAAAACCGCACTATTTTTATGGGTTATAAAATTGGCTATAACAACCTTCTTTATGCCTTTGATCAATTCCATTATGCATATATGTATAATATGCATTGTACACATAATATGTTTCAGCCCTCTCGCTCTATTAATCCTCTTTCCGAAGTTCTGAAATGGTGCCGCTCAACAGAGGGACAGAAATGCGTGCTGGGATTCTGCCTGCATACTTGCCAGCACAGTGCGTTGCTGGGTACTCTCCTCTGTGGATTGGCGCCCGTGGTGTTCTCTGTTTTCCCCTGCATTAACACTGTCTCTCGTTCTTGGCCAGCTCCTCCCTGGTCACAATCTAATTCCGCCCTTTCCGACTCTTTTAATTCTTAAAAATGTGCACCTTTGCGTTACCGCTGTGGTCCTCACCGGATGTCTTTTTAAAAAAAAACCGCATTGCTTTCGGTGGCAGCAATCTCTGAAAATTCGTTTCACGCTAGAAAAACTAGATTGAGTGGGGAGAAACTCGTAGCTAATGGGCTTAAGTACATAGTCAATACCTGTATTTGCCTTGAGTTGCAAACAGAAATATTCCATTTGGGCTCGTATTTGGAGGACTTTGATCTGTGACTGTGGGGTCTTTTACAGATAGAAAAGTAGAGCTTCAAGCCATCAAGGAGGCGGAATAAAATGGGTAGACCCCTTAACAGTTTGGGACACAGACTAACAGGAGGAGAGAGGAAGAAAGAAGACTTGCTACCTTCTCCCGTCCTCAGGGCCGGGCGGCAGCGGAGGCCGGCGGGGGGCGGGCGGGAGGCAGCCGGTCTCGGAGGGCAGCACCGGCCCCGCTCCTGCTAGCTCTGCCCACGGTCCGGGGGGTTGCGACCGGAGCTCCGCTCCTCCCGGGCAAGGGTAGCTGAGGCTGGCGGATGACCTAGCCTCATCTCAAGAGCCACAAGCACCTACGCTGCACCAGATCCACTCGACCCACGCTGGGAACGGAGGAAAGCGGCTACGGGGAAGCTCCGCGGGCGGCGGGGCAGCTGCGGTGCCGAGGGACGAGCGAGGCGAGCTCTGGCAAGGGAGAGAGTGGCGTGCCTCGTTGGGACAGAAAAGGGCTCCGGTCACAGCCTCTCTAAAACAACTCTCCTGGCCCCCAGCCCCTCTCGGAAGGAGCAGAAAAAGCAGACATAGGAGCGAGGCTTCTAGTCCCAGAACCTGCCCAACCCTGGGATGGCTTTAGCCAGCCCTGACCTCTGGTCTCGCTTCCCCAGGCAGAGATGTTGGTGAGCGTCCCTTTTGTCTCCCCCGAGTTTATCTACGGTCTATCTGTTTTGGTCATGGTTTGTTTTTGCAGTTGATGTTGTTGGGTTTTGGGTGCTCAAAAAAAATATTTTTTCCTCCTGGATGTGACTTCTGTGTGTAGAGATGCAGGAAAAAAAAGGAGTTTTAAACTACTGCCTCCTCCTCCCCTTTCTCTCAGGCTTTTTCATTATTTAGAGGACGAGCACTGAAACAAATCACATTGACCGTTTTAGAAAGCGATCAAACCTTTATAAAAATCCATTGCCTACGAATCGATTGGTGAATATTTGCTAGGAATTTGTTCAAAATAAATAAATAAGAAGGGTAAGTGTATTAAATGCAAAGGGGGAACATGGTGGTGTTTTTCTTCATTGATTAATGACCTCTAAAATAAAACAAGCGGGAAGAGGAGTCCAGATCGATAAATTAACTACCCAAATTCATCATTTTCCCCATGATCTTTTTCTTTTTTGAGTGTGCTTGGTTTTTTGTTTTGTAAATAAGCCTTAGGAAGGATGCTCGCCTCTTTGAGAACTCGAAGGTTTCGGCTTAGACTGTGAGTAAAAAACGGAGCTAAACCCCTTTTACTAAGAGGTTGAATCGGGGACACCCTATCTGATTTCGTTTGACACACAATTAAAAAGTTTGCCTTTCATATTAATTAATTCTCCTCATCTGGGGAAGACAAATGGTCGGTTACCTCTGACAGGAGTCCGATAAAGGATTCAGCAGCTTTCCTTCTTGCCCTAGGCATCTCCTCATTCCAGTTTAAGGTCATGAGCGGCTGAGTTAATAATTCATTAATATAGACATTTATTCAGATGGGATTCACGGGGATTCTCGCTCTTCTGCATCTCACCGTTTGGATTTAGTTTCCCCTCAAAGAGCAGAAGAGGGGAATGAGAAGGGACGGAGGAAAGCTCCACACAATGCACTGACCTCTTCATACACACGTGGTTAAAACGTGGTACTCTCAGCAAGAACCCTGCCGGTTCAGCTCAGCCTGCCCGCCAGAGCCCCGCACGGCCGGAGGGCCCTGGTGTCGGCGCTGTGGAGTGGAGCCCGCTCCTTGGGCCTCCCCGGGCAACGGCGGACGGAAGGGCTGACTGGCGGCACTAGACACCTCCCGAGCGTTCCCTGAAGAGAAGCCGAACACTGCCCTCTCCCTTCCCCTTCCTCGAAATCAGAAAGCAATCGAATGGTGTCACGGGTGGACAGAAGTGACCAAAAAGCCGTTTTTCACCGCTAGCGCTCCCCAGTGACGGCGCCCTCAGGATCAGTCAAGGATTGTGGAGCAGAAGGGTCTGCGTCAGGCCGGCGGTGGCAAGCACCGTGGGTTGGGACAGAGCCGAGGGGGAAGATCCTGCTCCCGAAACCCTGGACCTGCGGCCGGGGGTGCACTGCGCTCCCTCCGCGCCCCGGGCACCAGGCTCGCTCCTGGCGCCCGCGGGCTAGTACTGCGGCCAGCGCCATCAGGTGAAGGAGTGCGCCCTCGGCGCGGACGGCGCTCGGCCTGATGTCCCCCGTGGAGGAGGGTGACACCTCCGCGGGAGGAGCCGCGGGGCCAGGGCCGGCCTGGAGGTGCCGATTCGGTCCCGCAGGGCCCGCCGGCCGTGCAGCGGCCGAGAGGCGCCCCAGAGGGCGCCCGCGCCCCCACCGGTGGGGCGAGGCATGGACGGAGGCACCGCGAGGCTGGGGCCGCCTTTGGGGACCTCGCTGCGAGGCACAGCCCCCGCGGGATAGTAATGCGAGGGGCTGCCCTCCGCGTAAGGCGGCCGGCGGTCCCTCTGCTCTCTCTCTCTCTGGGGGTATAGATGTCAGGCAGTCCCTGGGAAGTACTGGACCCTGGCTGACCGCCCTGGGGTCCCTCAGAAATGGAGATTGGGATCATTCCTTGGGAGCAGGTAACAAATAAATGGCCAAGGAGGTCTGCTTTGGGTAGAACACAAAACACCTGGTGACGTGGTACTGGACTGAGATTATTAAATGATTTGGCAACGGCCACCATGCAGATGCCAACCAGATGCATAATGACTTTCTGCCACTGTTGACCTGATACGGTTGTGAACTAGTGACCCTTGGGGTGAAATGCTCTATAGTCTATTACCAATTCCCTGAGACACCAAATCCCCCTCAGAGGCAGATGCAAATATTTATGTCCATCAAGAAAAAAATCTCTGCTCCAAGCAAGGCCCGCTGAAGATGGGATGAGAAGAGGAACTAACTCAGTGGTGAAGACCAAGTAAAAATAAATTAAGTTGGCATACAAATAAAGTTGATGTGACCAATTTGAGTTAATTTCACTCCTGTTTTCATGCACAGCCCATCTGAAAGTATTCTCAATTATTTGACAATTATATTAACTATTCAACATGCTCTAGTTTGACCTGCTCTGACAGAGGGGTTGCACAAGATGATCTCCAGAGGTCCCTTCCAACCCCTAATATTCTGTGATTCTGTGTAATTTAAAACCCACTCTCTGGCTGATAACAAGATTAATAGAAATAATACTTTAAGTGCATCTGACACCTTTATGTGCAGCTGTTGCCATTTTTGATTCCCGTGTGGCTGAGCACATGCTCTTACACATATTTCATTCACCATACTTTCAGAAATGGTGTAAGGTAATAAACCTGTAAATAACCCTGAAAGGCAGACCCCTTTACAATCCCTGGTGTCAGGCTTTCCAAAACTAAGCGATTCAACATTTTCAATGCTTAAGCAACACTGGACGGCTACTTCAAGATGCAAAGAACAGTCTAGAGAGTTTTCCTGTACTTTGTCTAAAAATAGCTCTCATAGCTATGGAGTCTATTAAATATGATTGTTTGCATGTGACATGAGAAAGATAAGGTCTGGACAAAGCTCAAATATAGTAGCATTTCAATGTTTATTATTGTCATGAAAATGCCATGGTTTTACCACAATGTTTGCAGTAATAAATGGAAATTATGGGGTTCTTTTTCAATTTTAGCTTGGCATTTAAATCATGACTCAATGCTTTTTTAACAAAAAAATAAAAACAACCAGAAAACCTTCACACGTTACGTTTCCCCTTTAACTGCTTTCTAACAACATGTACTTTGCTAACAGATTTTTCTAGGCCTATGCTCTGGTCAGGTTTTGTGTTGTTGGGGTTTTTTTTGTTTGGTTTGTTTTTGTTTTGTGAGGTTGTTTGGGGTTTTTTTTATGTTCTGCTTTTTGTTTGTTTTAGGTTTTTTCCCCCTCTTCATAAATCACCAGTGAAGCTACTTATGGGGAAAGGAAAAGACTGACACAGCTTTAGCACCAAGTAGAAAACTTCAGGGTATAGCGGTATTAATAAATAGCACCTCATGACCAATGAAGATGAACTATCAAGGAGGAATATCTAAATCAATAATTGAAATAGCTAACTACAGTAGCATTCTTGCCATAACAGTCGCTTTAGTTCAATTTCTGATGGTTTACCAGACAAATATTTGTTTCAGTTCTTCATGTGGTTATATACTTCCCACAATGTTACCTAGAACTACGGGTTCATGGCAACAAAAGTTCATAACTGAGTCTATAAACACAGCTGCTCAAAGATAATTGACAGAGATAAAACTGGCTCTTCAATAGAGACCATTCATACCACTGTTGGCAATTTTCTGCAGCAGGGCTTACTTTCTCCCATCCTCCAGCAGCATGAATTATTCATTTCAAGGGAGCCAAAACCAAACCAGCTGATTTATGGAAGTATATGGAAAGATCAGACACCTTAGGCTAGAAGCTTACCTAAGCATCCCATTGTGAATTCCTGCACTCCTCCCTTCTGAATAACAGAAGCAGTTTTTTTAGTTTCCTGTTTGCTTTCTGACAACCAGACTGGCCTTTATTATTTCACATTGTTCACCCATGCTAAACCTATACTGGGAGCTAACTCCCTTGTTTGGAGAAAACAAGTAGGCTCTCTGTATCCTGTCACAGGTACTCAGCCTCTATCCAGCTGAATGGGCATTATAAAAAAAGACAAACCTAAAACCCAAGGCTCTTAGAGGTACATGTTTTTGTGAACTATTCCACGTTTTGGCTGAAAGAGTTAGGTGTTCTGCTACACTGGCAGTGCAAATACTAATTCTTGGTTTAGAGAGAAGAGAGAGAAAGTGTAGACTGGAAAGAAACACTTTGGTCACTGAGTTCAGTACATTACCGCTACAGCCAACTGTGGAATAGCTGTTAAGTCCAAAAGTTAAAAAATAAATCCCTTCTTTCTACTGTATGCTGTAAGATCCCTACCCTCTCCTGCTTCCCCTGAAAATACCCTGGAACAAACTTGAGAAAGTTTAGTAGAAAAGAGCAAGATAATCTTTAGAATGAAATGTACCTAAAGTAAAGTAATGGAAAGATGAGAGATGCTATGGGCCTCTGCACTGGGAAAGGAATTGGTCAAGTGGAAATGCCCAGGGGACCTTAGAAAGTGAATACCCCACACAGAACAGAGGAAATGTCTCCACCAGTTGCTGTTAAGCACAGGGAAAGGTTCCACCAGACCAAAATGTAACGGTCAGTTTTATTTCAGAAAGATAAGAAAGTCTAGGCCAGATGACACTGAGAATCCTCCAAGATACTACACACATCAGTGCTCTACTAGCAATTCCTGATGCTTGAAAGAAACATGAAGTATCAGAACACAATTTTGCATTAAGAAAAAGTAGAAAAACCAAGGCAAAGGATCATGGTATATATAGATACAATGAAAGAACAAAGGAAGAAGGAGACAGCCTACAGGTAACTTGTGCTTGAAGTTTGAAATAACCATTAAGGAAAATGAAGGGTTAAGAATCAAACAACAAGCTGTAAATCTCCATCTGACTTCTTGATAACGAGCTATGCAAAAAAGCAGCAGAGACTTAGGCACTGGCCGTTGGTGCCCCTGCTGCACAAAGTGCCCACAGAACAACTCCTGGCTACGAGAAGTAGAGAGAACCATACCAGAATGTGAAGACTCAGATGGCATTCACTGCTGCTCCATGTGGATGACTGCCTGAAACCACATGAACAAAAGCTTAAGCTTCTGCCTGACAGCCACTGACAAACCTCACACATCAGAGCCACTGGTTAAACCATATTCACTTGCAAGACTGTCAAATCTATACATACGATTTATCCCTTGCAGACACTGCTGTACTCACAAGACTCCAGTTCCTTCCCAAAGCTGAGAGCAAATCTTGGGATGTTGCTCCTCTCACACCACATCTGGTACACAAACAGTTCATCTAGCAACATGTACAGGATATCTCCTTCCACCCAAAAAATATTGCCATTGCTGCTTTTGTTTCAGTGAGAGAAGTCCACTACCAAGATCTTAAGACATATTGTTCAGACCCTCACAACAGCAATGACAAAGGTTTTGGAGTTTGCAAACTATGGAATTAATTTTTCTGATTTTTCTTTTGTTGGTTATTTAATTTACAGTATGAGAAAGTGCACTTTAAAACAGGTTCAACGTTTTGTAAGAACATTTATAGGCCAACCTGTAAGTAGTAAGCTACAGGTGTTTCATATTTCATATATTAGTAACCTAATATCATGGTTTAGTCCCTGCTCCCAAGCCAGCAACAAAGAACCATGTAGCCCCTCACTCAGTCCTACCTCCCTCCGGTAGGATGGGGAGGAGAAAACAACAGGCTTGAGGTTAGAGACAAAGGGCAGGGGGAGCTCACTCACCAATTAGAATTAGAGTAGGACAGTGATAAATACAACTGGATCTTAAATATACTGTTGCCCCTGCCCCTCCCTTCTTATAGGACCTAGCTCTGCTACCTCCTCTCTCCCAGAAGTGCAAGGGAACAGGGAATGGAGGTTGCAGTCAGTCCCAGTCCATTCCATGTTGTTTCCACTGGTCCTTCTACTTCAGGGGGAAAACTCCTCACATTGCTTCCCCACCACACCATTGCATCTCTCATATGGGGACAGTCCTCCATAAGCTTCTCCCATCAGGATAGTTCTCCTCCACGATCTTTTTCTTAGTCATGGGCTTGTCTGGGACCAGTCCCCTGCTCCAGCATGGGGTCCTCTACAGTCTACAGTGGGAATTCAACTCCACCGTTGAAGGGCTACAAGGGCTCAGGCTGCCATCTCTCCACAGGCTAATGGGAATGGCTACTCAAGTGTGCCTCCCCCACTCCCTCCTCACTGACCTCAGTGTCTGCAAGGTTTTATCTCTCTTATCCTACCCCTCTCCAAACAAAACAACACCCAAAACAAAAGAACCACCCAAACAGCTTTACCCCTCTAAAATATGTTATCACAGAGGTGCTGATTGGCTCAGCCTTGGCCAAAGGCAGGTCTGATGCTGGAGCCAGGGGAGCTTCTCAAAGCTTCTTACAGGAGTCACGCCAGTGGCCCCTGCCCCCACTACCAAAAACCCATCAAATACAACCCCAACACACCTAGCCATAGTCTTACACTTTCACTTTGAAAATCTTTTTTAGAGCATAAGATACTATTGTCCTAAAATAACTTAGCATGTTTTCTGATGCTTACAATCTTCAGACAGAAGTAGAAAAAGGAATCCCATCCTTATTTAGTCTGTATCAGCCAGACTAATGCAAAATACTTCTAGAGGCAGACTAATTTAAGTCTCGTACTGAATGAAAGGACCTCCCATACTAGTTGTTCTGGATGAATATCCTGAGTTTTTTAGCTGTCAGGTGACAAAAATAAACCATAGTTGGCAATTTCTTCACACATACAGCTACACTGAGAAGAAATTCTTTGTGTATGCTCTTTGTGCGACATTGAAGGCTGTGATATACACAGGCTGATATACATGACCTAATACACAAGCTGTGTATCTTAAAGAAGATGGCTCCAGGAGGAACTTGGAAAATAACCTCTTCCTCCTTGCAGAAAGGCACTTGGGATAATTTTGAGACTTCATTCTCTAACAAAAAGTCTACTGAATAGAATGTGCTGAGTGCTAAATTTTAAAATGTGTTTATTGCTACCTCCTTTTAGAAAAATTAGTCATATAAATGCATTTATTCTTTTATTGTAAAGCTCCTGTTAAGGACTACTGTTTCCACTAAAGCCTTTCTAATTACCCATATTCCAAAAACTAATATTTGCAATCTATTACATTATATTTCCAGGGAATATCAAAAAAGTCCAAGTCAGGTTGCCAACACAATGTATGATTAGAAACGTAAATGACAAGCAGTATATAGAGTTCAATAGAGTTTTTTTCAAAAGTCAGATTAATCAGTACTTTTGTTGCTTCTTTTCAGACATACAAACCCAAATGATACTTCTTAAATATGGAAGAATTACACTTATTTATCTGAAATGGATTCATAACATTCTGGAATGATATCATTACTTTTCATATGAAATCACTCATTTGTCTGTTAGGACAGGTTTTTAATGCATGCCAGGCAAGTCAACTAACCTAGTGTCTTCTGACATTCAAAATCTACTTTTCAAATAATTTCTATGTATTCTGCACCTACATAGGTTATTAAAACATGCCACACACTTCAATACAATGACACTACTTAAGACAGGATGTCATAAAACCCACTGATAACATAAAAAGCATTAACAGTGACTTAGCTTATATTTTAAAATCACTTTGGGTAAAAGTGAGATTCATTATAGAGGTGAAACAAATGGACTTATCATACAAATCCAACCTAGTCTAAACTATGACCGGTCCTAGACATCTAAATTACACCTGCAATATTTTTAAAGTTCAGACTGATTCTAGCAAAAAAATTAAGTTTAATTTCTCCGTTGCCAGGTTGCTCCCCTTTCTGTTCCTGAACAGCAGATTCTGGTTACACCTCAAGGAGGCGAGGCAGGTACGAACTTGATCTTACTCTTCTACTATGTTAAACTTCCCTTCCCCTGAGAAACCCTGGCATGTATCTTTCAAAATGTATTCTTCCTGTCATTTTGACTATTAATTTGTGTGTCCCACATCCAGTCCTGCTCTTTGGAGAACTTCCTTGGAGTTCTTCATATTACAAAAAAATCATGGAAGAGCAGAGGCAGAAGAGCTGAGCAAGTAGCAAGAGAGGCCAGAGACACTTCTCTCAGAAATAATCATTCATTTTTAAAGCAAATACTTCTTGCCTATCTTACAATTGCTGGGAAATAATGATGGTTTGCATGCTTTGATCACATACTGCAGACAAAAGCAGTAAGAATAATTTTAATATAGATTTATGCCATGCATAAAGACTCTTGAATGTAATTCTCTTGAATAGTGAATTGGAGGGAAAACGATTCCTCAGCTAAAATGACATGACCTGAAGAAACAACAGAATCTTTTTATTAGTCCTTTTTCACTTTGCCTAATCATGTACAAAGGGTAATAACTTTCACAGACTGAATTCAGAATAGCCTGAGAACTTCTTTTGGGTTCAACAGGAGAAAGAAGAAAACAATGAAAGACACAGTTTTCAGAGTGTATCTTCTATGGAGTGCATTCAATGGCTAATTTTTGTAATGTTTGTTATAAAGAGAGTTTTCCAGAAGGAGAAATGGTATGCTGATGTGTGTGTACACAATATAGCGTTCCCTGAATAGAATTTGAACATCAGTCACAAAACAACTTTCATTTGTGTTAAAATTTGCATAAATTGACAGATACAAAATTCTGGGAATTACTCTGATGGTTATGTAATATGTTACCTTTGTATCCTAAGAAGAAGACTGCAAATAAATAGCAGTTCAGTCAGAAGGAACAGACTCTGCATAAAACAGAGCATGATACTAGATTTATTAGATCTGGTTTAGTATTCACTATAATTTTAGAATATATTTTCACTTGACAAATGACCAAGGTCACATACCTGAGAAAAAGTCTAGTTAGTTAAATGTATTCACCTCTTAGCTTGAATAAACATGTGCAAGTTACCATTTAAAAAAAAGTTACTTTTCTTAGGCATACTTAATTTCATCTTATTCAATGGGAAGTTTACACTGTACTGAAAACAGTTCCTAAGCCTTTTAAAACAAGATTGGTAGAAATGTATCTGTTTAAAATCAAAGTGTGACTGTGGTCAGCAAAGTGACTATATAAAAATGACACCTTCTCATAGCCTTATACTTAGTCTGTATTGAGTCATGGGTGCTTTTCCTTTTCCTATTTTTCTGTGAATAAAATATATTTTTCACCACTTCTAATTCCTGGTAGTTGTGCAGAATCAACACAGATGTGGGAGAATGAGCTAGATACTTTTCCATTTATGTAAGATAAGCAGATTTATTAGCTAACCTCAGATTCTTTAATCTTTATTATCTGTGATATGGTGTGATCAGAAAAAAACCAGCTTTACTTTTAGAACACAGGTTAGATTTTCAGGACTGTATGCATTGAAGCCCCACAAAAGAACAAATGTAAGACAGAAAATCCAAGAGACAATAAAAAATACCATCTTCATGACGCTATATTTACAGCCACTTACATTTTAGGCATTTTCCCACTTAAATTCTGTTGTAAAAATTACTAGTATTTGATACCCTCAGTACTTGATTAATGGTCCCATCTAAAATACATTTTTTATTAAATATACCTGTAACATTTCATATATTCTTACAAAATCTTGGAAAAAATTACCGAAGAAGAATGGAATTAATATTTCATTTTTGTAGTGTTTTAAGATACCGTTTTCTACTTGAGCAAAGTCAGATGACTTACTGAAATATCCCAGATAATTTCAAAACTCTCTGGAGAATAAATGTTGACATTAAGAGGACTTGACTATATAAAACATTTAAAATTGTGTCATTTACAAAGAGGAGTAGTTTGACAGTCTTTTCAAGAAAAACAACAAGTACCAAACATAACAAAAAAAGACTTAGTTGTCTATGAGATAAGAGCTGGTAGAACACAACATTTGAATTAAGAGGTGGGGATACCCTAAGCATCAATGAATAATGCAAACAAGTCAACTAAGTACAATTCCTTTCTGGAGTCAAAGACTAGGAATCTAGCTTTACATATCTTTGTTTTACATTTAAAGAAATGCTGAGCAAAATACCAGGGCTAATAGACACTGCGCTGTGAAATGCAATGATCTAACACCTGCGTACCTAAGCAGATCTGCCAGAGTGTATACCATTAAATTATACCTGGGTAAATGAATTGACAGACATTAAATGGCCTGGAAATGAACATTTTGCAAACAACATACAAGATTTGCTGTGAGACAGATAAAGACTAAAAGAAACAGGACCGAAACCCTTATATCCTGAATAATGTGCACAAAAATACATCATATAAATAGGTAGAGAAAGGATGGCTGAAAAGCCATGGGACTTCAGCATCTGATGATACCCCTTTCTTCATAATACTGTATGCTGATAGCTTGGTTTCCATGTCCAAAGTCCCCAGCATATAACAGGCAAAATTCCCTGTCTACAAGAGTGTCTCTACATAGATAGGAGTTCTTAGCACGTCCTTGCAAAAAGCTTCATGCTTTCTGTCATACGTGCTAGGTATCACATCTATTAATTGACTTACAGTGAATAAACCCATGCACTGGCAGGAGACTTGGTTAACTGTGAGACCATCTCTGCTTCTTTGCTTTGTGCTATGGAATGTCCAAGATACTCTTGAATGTTTGTGCTTGTGAATATATACGTAAGGGAGTGGTTCAGAAAGAGAAAGGCAGAATGACTATGTGTATAACAGACCTCAATAGAAATAAGAGCTAAATCAATCTGGGTTACCAAGAGACCTATTATTCTACTATGATCAAAATAATACCGAAGGAAATAGAGTGGTCAAGCAGCAGCAGCAGCAAAAGATTAATCATCAGTCAGCGTATGAAGGTCAAAAATAAACTCTTAAGAATATTGTTTCACAGTGCAGAGGACAGTCCAGCCTGAAAGCAAGCCAGGAGACCTTCTCTGAAAGATATTGCCACATTTGCAATATGTTACAATCACTAAAATAAAATAAAATTTAAAAAGATGATTAAATATTAGATGGCAACATACCAAATCTTGTATTGGTAACAGATTTTTTCTTAAAACTGGACTGATAATTGTTTTGTTTTGTGGCATTATTAAGAAATTCACCACCATCAAAAAAAGATTAACAATGTACGAACCCAGAGGGATTAGAGAATCAAGAAAAACTAACTATTTAGACCAAAGATTTGGCAAAACATAGTAGTGCTCTGAAGTGTTGCAGCATAAAATGCCAAAAGTATTCACAGCTTGAGAATTGTGATAGGCTCAAGATTTGGAATTAGAGAATTGTTAGTGTTGGTAGCTTTGTTAGAGGGCAGCTGACTCACAGTCATCTTAATTTTGTTCTCAAAGTGGGATGTGAACAGCTCACAAAGTTCTGTTGATGGAGGAAAAGGCAGATTAGTCAGCTTCCCTGCAATAAAAAGTTACAAGAGAGTAGGGCAGTCTGCCCGTTCAGCAATTAAGTTGGAATAATAAGCAGATCTGGCTTGTTTCAAACCATCTCTGTACACATTTATATGGTCCAAACTTCTAAGTGCACATGTAGTCAAGAAGTCTTCAAATAGCATTTAATTTGCAGCCCAGAACATTCACTTTTGACTACATTTTCCAAAAAGAGGTCTACAGAGATGGTGTGACCTTTAGAACATTATCAGGGTGGTTCAGGTATTACATATTTAGGAGAAAATATTGAACTTCCTGAAGAAATCAGTAGTATAACAGGAAGTTGCTTTTGTCTGTCAGACAATTATGTTCAGTTGAAAATAAATGGAAAGATATCACAAACCTTATTTCAATTTTATTACACTTTATTCCATTAAGAAGTTTTTGTGGTTTTTGGTTGGTTGGGGTTTTTTTTGTTTTTGTTTTGTTTGCTTGTTGTTTGGGGGGGGCTTTGCCTTGTTTGTTTGTTTCGGTTTGGTTTTCCTTTTTTTTTTTTTTAATTTGGCCAAGAATAATTGGTAGGAACAAGTAAAAAGAATTAGTGGTAACTAGCAACTCCTTCACAATTTTTATCTACAAAGCCTATTATCAATATCACTAACATAATAGATGGCTATCCTTCAGGTGAAGAAATCAAGTCAGTAAAAAAAGTAAAGGGTTCTGACACTACACAGAATTAGTATGGGTTTAGACTTCATATGTCAAAATCTATTCTTTGAAATAAATAGATCAAATGTCATGTGAACAGCTAAGCAAATGTGTACTATTTGGTGAACTTTTATTATTTGTACCAGGGCACAAACACAATTATTAAAAGCCAGAATCTCCCATTCCCAGAGCCTCTGCTTTTTACAGCCAGCCACAAACAGTGATTGCACCATCACATTTCATTCACAGCAGCTGAAGAACAGATGACTTCATAAAGCACTGTCCACACCTCTGGCACTTCTGAAGTGACAACTTATGTCAGAACAGCTTTACTTACACTGTGTGCTGTCTCAAAATTTGCTTTAACTGATGTTAGCAGTGTTAGACGTTAAAAATAAAAAGGGTGACAATTATGAAGTATAAGGGAAAATCAGACATGCTTTAAGAGTTCCTGAAGTGAGCTCAGTAATAAGGGATGTGCATGTGGGAACAACAAAAAGGTTAACCTGTCATACAGAAGACATGGAGACGAGGTTACTGCACCATATGGGAAGAAGGCTATTGCCTAAACAAGGAACATCAGCAGCAAAAAATTTAGTGCAATGCCTTAAAATAATGCCATTGCTGATAATGCAGTACGAGGCCAGGCTGACAACACAGGAAAACAGAATTACTGTATGTCTTCAATGATGTATCTGTCCCAAAGAGCTTGTGATCCTAGCTGATCTTTCAGGAAGAAAAAATATTTTCACAGTGAAGATTCCAGAGCACTGGAACAGACTACCCAGAAAGGTTGTGGAGTCTCTTTCTCTGGAGATATTCAAGACCCATCTGGACATGTTTCTGTGTGACCTGGTCTAGGGAATCCTGCTCTGGCAGGGGAGTTGGACTAGACGATCTTTCGAGGTCCCTTCCAACTCCTAACATTCTGTGATTCTGTGAAGTCTCACAAAGACAGATGATTTGATTCAGACTACAGAAAGCCTTGGAGGTATGCTCTGTAGAGAAATTTTGTATTGTCAGAGGATACTGTACAACCTGTAACTTTAACATCCTCAGTGATTTTAATTCTGTGCTTCAACTATATCCCTATTTTGATTAGGCTATTCTAATAACCAGAAAGCTTAAACCCAGAAAACACATTCAAACAATATTTCATATACCTTCATTGAAACACACAAAAAATTGTTCCAATGCTGTAACAGTACCTCTCCATCACAAGCAGCACAAGTCTGGAGGCAAGACCCAAGAGTCCTAGATATTCTTCAGCTATTCCTGCTTGTTTCATGAAATATGTGGTGTATACATGCAATAATAACTCACAATGTGTCATTCATCTAGAAAGGATGAAGCACAAAGACCACAGCTTTGCATGAAAAGCTTAGAAAAACTGTGCAGTAGTCTTATCCTGTTGCGACTGGTAATAGCCACAATACTGAAGTATTCAGACTGTTTATTTTATGAATTTCATAGTGGAAAATCATCCAGTGGAAAGTGGTACAGAAATGAATCCTTTTCCTTTGCCTGTGCCCTTAAATTTGATGAATAGAGTCTTTGCTAAAGCTACTAAAAGTCCTATTTGTGGCAGCTAGGTCACAGAGAACAATGTTGCTCTTGGAGCTAATTCTGAGAATGGGACATTTAAGATTTGGGGGGTTTAACTACATATTGCAAAATCTTTCCTAAATTGCCTCCACATTCATATAGGTTTTGCCTTGTTCCTCTTATGCTTTTTCCATATTAATTACTGGCAGAGAATTCTTGAGTTACTTCTGCATGATGAAGAAAAGGATAACGCTGTTTGTTCTATTTTAGGAAAATGAGCAATTTGCTTCACCCTCAATGGCTTCAGTGATTATTTTTGTAAGATTAAAGACAGAGTGCATATGGCAGTAATTCTGGTATTTCTTCTTGTGGATGAATCATACAGAACAGTTAAACACACTGGGAAATCATATTGCTGTGTATTTTATCATCAGAAACAGTCATAACCAGTCAGTAACAGAAGTTCAGACTCTTAGTAAAAACAAGAAGTTAGCAAAATCATGAAACTTTTGAGGCTGGAAGATACAGCTGGTCATTTGGTCCAACCTCCTGCTCAAGCAGGGAGACCTACAGCCAGTTGCCCAGGACTATGCCCAGACAGCTTTTGAGTATCTCATAGGAGGGAGACTCCACTACCTCTATAGGCAACCTGTGCCAGTGATTAGTCACCCTCACAGTGACAAAGTGTCTCCTGATGTTCAGAGCTAAATTCCTACGTTTCAATGTGTGCCTATTGCCTCTGGTCCTGTCATGGGGCATCACTGAAAAGAGCCTGGCTCTGTCGTCTTTGCACTCTCTCAAGTATTTGTACAGATTGGTGAGATCCCCTGAGCCTTCTCTTGTCCAGGATGAATAGTCCCAGATCTTTCAGCCTTTCTTCATGGAGAGAGTTCCAGTCCCTTCATCACATCTATGGCCTTTTGCTGGACTCTCTCTAGTATGTCCATATCTCTTGCATTGGGGAGTCCTGAACCGAGGTCAAATCATTCATACAGCATTAAAACCGCATTAAACTAAAACTTCTAAAATTAAAATTATGCCAAAGAGTAGCTGTTTTTCCTGATTTGATATGTTAATTAGTAATACAAGTTAATAATGTAACTTTCAGTGCTGCTATAGGGGAGAGTTCTGAGGGAAAAAAGCAGAGCAGTAAGAAAGCTATTAGCAAGAATTGTGCACGTGTGAGCACAGCAGCATGCTTTAGCTAAACTACCTGAATGTATTTGTCAAAACAAAACCAAAAGCACCGTCTGCTACTTAGATAACTCTCAATCTTTTTGTCTTAGTCCTTGGTTGTGTGTGGAAGAGGAATTCACTCCTATTCCACTCAAAAAGTCCACTGCAGTCAGTCCCATTCTGCAGGCCTAACAACACAAGAAGTAGTACAAAAGCAGACAACAGGATTCTGGCCACAGCACAGGAGTGCAATGTGGACAATTCAGCACCAGAATCTACAACTACTACTGAGAAGAATTGTGTTGTTAAATTAGCCAATTGTCTTTGCAATGCTTTGGAAAGAAAAATACAAGAACATTCACATAGCTATTGAATGGAAGGGTACAGAAGAAATACTAGAACTGTCTCTGTCCTAGATACCTACCTGCTACTTTTTAGAGTCTGTTTAATCTTACATAACAGCGGTCATCTCTCACTATCCCACTTTTATACTCTCTGTCTTGCCTTCACCAATGTAAAACTGGATCTATTAACTGTGAGGCTTTCAAATGAGCTGTTCTGGTTAACTGTTCTGTCCAGTATCTAATCTACAAAAAGGAAGGGTACACTCTCTATCAGATCAGCAGGTTTAGCTGAGTCAGTGCATAGCTATATGAATATTTCACATGATCTAAAGGACTGAATATAGCATGCCATGGAGATACACACGAAGACAGAATAAAGAATGAGATGGCCTCTTTTTGGCAACAGCCCACAATTAAGTCTGATTAGGTGCACACGAAAGGGCACCCTCACAGTGCGATAAATAAAATTTCTGAATCTGGCTTGTCCTGTTGCACCTATAAAGAGTCCCCTCAGTTTGGGCGTTTTATACCACATCACTGACCCTTCCTCTTCATACTCAGACTTCTCACTAATAGTAGCATCTCATGGGCTATGTGATAGGCCCGCTACCTTCTCTGTTTCTTATACACATAGAAGTTTCACTTTTCAATGACTGGGGAAAAGGCCTTGAAGAAAAGCAGAACAAGGAGAATAGACTATGAAACAACAACTCAAAAAACCAAAAAAAGTCTTGCTCCAGTTACAGAGAAAAAATATAAGCTTCCCATCACTGTTATTAATTGCCTAATCCTCAATAACTTACAGTAATATGCAGAGACCTAACATAAAATGGGGATATTATCATTAGTGAGTACTCAGACTTGCTATCTTCTCCCTTCCAATTCTATATACCGCAGAGATTTTCTGCTGAACTGTTTTCTAAAATTATGAGTAAACACAGAAGGTCTTGATCCGATGCCCCTTGCCCTGAAATTCAACAGGAGATGTTCCTATGTTGGGCTGATGAAACCATGAAAACTTTTGGGAACTCTCATCTCACAATCATGGTTCCTGGTCTCTAGACATTACATAAAGGAAGGGCAAAAAAAGTCAGTAAAAGCAACTGAACTACAAAAACAGCTCTCTACTCTCAGTACCTATCTCTCAGGCTACTGCTCTGTCATGCTGAGAGAAAAGTGAGATTAGTTTTTTAGTAGCTTTTAGATCCGTCTTGACTGGCAGCTTCTGAAATATCTACTTCAGTCCCTCTGTAGAAAAAAAATCCTTCAGTCTGCAAAGAGTATTCCAGTCTAAATACAGTGATTTTGCCCTATTTCTCTACATTTTCCTCAGAGTCCATTATTGTTACTCCTGTTTCCTATGTGTTTGAACCAAGGCAGGAAAATGGAATTAAATAACAACTAAAATAGTGGAAATATGCAATCTGTAACTACATTGACAAAAAAAGTTATGCTTACGTGATTTATACCAATAATTCTTGAAAATAGAAAGTGTCTTTATCCTTGAAACTTTTTGAACCTTTTCCTTCCTAAAACACAAGTACCTTAGTTATATCCTATCAACTAGAATTTGAGCAAAGACTTCATTTTATGTCATGCTTTCTGATCCTTACTCCTTTCATAGTCAATGGTAGTACCACTAAGATTGTGTTGTCACTGGGAAACTTTTATAACACTTTCCTTTGCCTGAAGTGAAAAAGGAGTCAGAAAGCAAGACTAAATATATGTATTTCTGAGTGTAATTTGGCGTTGTTATTATTACTTTCTTCTGTCTATATTTTTCTTTTAGCACTGTTAGGATTTCTTGATGGAATAAAGGCATACAAAAGAAACATGAACTGCTTGCCTTTCCATCGATTCTTCTCTTTTATAATTATACCCTTACTTCCAAGATAAACTAGAGAAAGTCTGTTCTCCAAGTCCTATTGAATTTACCACTCTGATCATGAGATGGTGCTAGAAGTGATGTGTAGTCTCTAAGTACACAAGATTCAATGTAGTTGAACATAGTCTTTCCTGGTGGGGTGATACCAGCCTGAACTAGGTCACTAGATGTCTCTTGATGTCAGACTTTTGCTCCTGATTTAAGGCCTCATGAAGTCAGTGGTAGCTTTGATGACAAGTGAAGTCAGGCCAGACAGTCACCACTTCGGTTAGCCCACACACCCTACTTGCATGTGCATTTTCTGGCTACTCATTTTAGATAATTTCTTTCAGAGTTTCTTGCAGCACTTTGAGACTGGTATGTACATTTCTGAGGCTGTTTTGAAAGCCAGATCCTCAAAAAGCCAGATCCTCAAAATAATAAACTCTCTTTTCAACTGCCAATATTTTTATGAGAGAAAAGGAACTGCCACTGTGGTGTCTAAGCATTTACAAGTAGTTGGGTCTGGGTCAGAGACAGCTGGAACAGTGTGTAAAGCCTCTTTCCTGCTCCTCAGTCATGGATTACACTAATTTCTCCTGATACAGGACTGTCAGCTGCCAACAACCAGGGTCTGGTATCCTTTAAAGTTTGTAGGGATACATTCCTAACAAAATGTTCCTTCCTAAAGTTCCTAACAAAACAGCAAAGAACTCATGACCTATAGCTGTCTCTAATAATGCATGATCATTCCTCAGGTCCCTGAGAAGGGAGCTGTAGCTGCACTGCAAGTATCTAAAAGACCTCTTCTTCCCTTCTCAAGTCAATTCTGAAAAAAACCCCATTTCCTTGGGAAGAGTTCTGTTTAAAATTGATTATATTATTCCAAAATATGATGCCTTCCAAACTTATTTGTTTTTCAGAAAACAAAATACAGATAATTTGCAACTGGTTAGTAGACTAAAAATTCAGAAACAAGCAATATAACTAATTTCAGCTATCTATCCAGAATCCTGAGCACGTACTCAGTCTTAGAGCCATTGCCTGCAAGATACTGCGGACAGCATATGAATCATAGAATCATAGAATCAAATGGCTTGGAAGGCACCTCCAGACGTCATCTAGTCCAACCCCCCTATAGTGAGCAGGGACATCCCCAACTAGATGAGGTTGCTCACAACCTTGTCTAGCCTCACTTTGAATGCCTCCAGGGACGGGGTTTCAACCACCTCCCTGGGCAACCTGTTCCAGTGTTCTACTACCCTGATGGTAAGCAACTTTTTCCCCAACATCTAATCTAAATCTACTCTTCTCTAATGTAAAACCATTACCCCTTGTCCTTTCACTACAGGCCTTTGTAAACAGGCCCTCTCCAGCCTTTCTGTAAGTTCCCTTCAGGTACTGGAAGGTCACTATTGGGGCCCCCCGATGCCTTCTCTTTTCCAGGCTGAACAATCCCAGCTCCCTCAGCCTGTCTTCGTAGGGGAGGTCTTCCAGTCCCCTGATCATTTTCGTGGCCCTCCTCTGGACCCGCTCCATCAGGTCCATGTCCTTTCTGTGTTGAGGGCTCCAGAGCTGAACACAGTATTCCAGATGAGGTCTCACCAGAGCAGAGTAAAGTGGCAGAATCGCCTCTCTCAATCTGCTGGTCACGCTTCTCTTGATGCAGCCCAGGATGCGATTTGCCTTCTGGGCTGCCAGCGCGCACTGTTTGCTCATGTCCAACTTCTCGTCCACCACCACCCCCAAGTCCTTTTCTGCTGGGCTGCTCTCTATCTCCTCAGCCCCCAGCCTATATTGATAGTGGGGATTGTTCTGACCCAGGTGCAGGACCCTGCACTTGATCTTGTTAAACCTCATGAGGTTCATCTGGGCCCACCTCTGCAGCCTGTCCAGGTCCTTCTGGATGACATCCCACCCCTCCAACTTATCAACAGCACCACACAGCTTGGTGTCATCAGCAAACCTGCTGATGGTGCACTCAATCCCGCTGTCAATATTGTTTATAAAAATATTAAACATGATACTACTGAGAACAGCTAGGATTACTCATGCCAGAAGCATGGTGGTTTGTTTTTGGGTTTCTTTGCTTTTGTTTTTGTTTGTTTGTTGATTGGTTTGATTTTGTTTGTTTGTTTGTTGGTTGGTTTGATTTTCCCATCAAGATATTGCTTTAGCTTCTGTAGCTATGAATGCCTGGGAAGATTGTTTGAAAAAACACTTTCTATTAAATTTGTTTGTTTTGCTAACATCACTGCTAAGCAGATACAGAAAGGCAACATTAGCAGGTGACAAAAGTGCAGGTTTAAGAAGGACAATTGCTTTCCACCTCATTCAGCTTACTAAGACAATTCATGATTTTAAAGCTGCTCTAACTGGAAAAGTGGATACAAAACTGGATAGGAGCTCAGTGGTTGATGGTCTCCTAACAGACTCAGCCCCACGCAGCTTCAACTGAAGCAAGTGAGACTAGTTCAAGATCTCAACAAATTTCACTGTTCATTTTATCAGGTCCTTGCCCAGCAGGGACACACAAATTTTTCAAGTAAGCAGAATGTTACTTGGTTATCCAATTTCAGAGACAATGCCAAGGCTTCACAGGGTGACATAGAGGTCTGTATAGTGCTGGAAACATTATGTCAGACATCAAAGCATCATCTCACAGCACAATTTTGATCTTGTTGTATTTGATTTCTTGTTAGTATCCTGGTATCTTTATAATAGTGGAGGCAATAGCATCCACTGGAAGGCACGACACAGTTGTCCTGTACTGCTGGAAGCTGCTCCAGTGAGGACTCGTCATTTATTCTTCCAATGGTAACTTTCAAAAAATGCAGATGCAGTCTGCAGTTGAGCCATTGATCTCTGTGTAACAATCAGGTAGTGATTCAGACTTTGTGCAGGCAGAAAAATCTCTGAAAACTTCTGTAAATCTCTGAAAAAGTCAGTGGGAAGGGAAAAGAAAGGAAAGAAAGGAAACCTGAAGCCTTAACTTTAAGTTTGTCCCATCTTGCCACACTATGACTTTGTGCCTCTCTTAACTGTCCTTCACAGATGACCTGCTCCTGTCTTAGCTGTCACATAGGAGTTCTTTCAAATTCATTGATCTGAAAGCCATATTCATCTTATTTTTCTCTAGAAATCAAGACTATGATACCTGAAAGTTTTGCTCATTCAGGTCATGGCTGAAATTATGACTTGTGATAGTAACTGTAGTCATGTGGACCTATTCTAGGTCTGAAGAAAGAAGCATGAATCATGACTTTATCTGTCCATTGCTGGGAGATTCAGACACAACTATGGACACGCTCCATTTAATCGGATCACAGCTATGGAACATCTCTTATACCACTCATACCTTTGGACAAAAAGACCCCACGTGTACACTTTTAGTTGCACTAGAAGTGCATCCTTGGCCAAGTGATCCTTAAGGGCTGCCAAATATACAAATCCTACACTACCAAATGTAAAAATCTTACTCAGACAGAAAACACAATTAATAGGGAAGCATCACAGACAGAAGGCAGAGAGAAGAGAAGGTCAGCCAACAGGGACACTCCTGCTGGAAGGCTTCACCAACACGCCATTCATGTGATCTTGAGTATCCTGCTTTGACAGAGGAAAACACCACTTTGTAAGAACCAAATATACACTGATGCTAAAGAGGCAGAAAAAAGATCCAAAATCTAATTTACATTTCAAACACTCATTTTGCTTTTCTAAATTGTTTGAATCTAATTCCCTAATGACATTGTAATTTATGAACCGTGTCATTAAAAGACAACACTTTAGCTGTGGATGACATTGTTTATCCTCTAGGGGAACATTTGGTGCATTAGACATAATAGACATACCTAGTGTGTTTATGAAATGAGTACCAATTTTGTCTTTGCATTCAAGAAGATTTACTGGTTCAAATTTACAGATTGGTGTCCTAAGTGTGGAAACAGTAGTTTGCACGTCACAAGATATATCAATCTGGTTCTATAGCAATGTATGAGCACAACAGTTGTGAATAAACTCTGGATTTACAATACTACTAAGGTCTTTTACAAAGGGATACATATAAAGCTGTCACTTCCCTGGATATGCTGCCTGAAGTTACAGAATTTTGACACAGAACATTGCTAGTTCTAAGAAAGTGCTGGCTTTTCTGACAGCTGGGAGAGAGACAGGGCATGGCCCCAAAAAGGAAAAAGCTTTCCTGGAAACTGAATGTTAAGTATTCACTGTAATCCCTTGACTTCAGCAGGAGCCACAACTGGCAATCTTAAGGGTGACTTTTTTCTCACTTGTCAAGCTGATGGAAGTAAAGATGTGAAGGAAGAGATCTGTAAAAAGTAAGTTCCCTAGAAGTCTGCAGTGGTAATGAAATCACAAGAATGCTCATGTTTAAAGAAGCCTGAATATTTTGGAACAGAGCAGTACATGGACTTTATCAATTTGATGTTTTAATGAGGAGAAAAATGGCACCAGTAATTTGCTAAGACAAAATTTTTCTTTTCTAAGAATACCATTGACATATCCCTAGATACAATCAGAGAAAGATCTGCTCTGTTTCTACTATGCTGCTGCTTCTGCTAGAAACCAGGGTTGTATTTTAAGATATGTAAAATCTGACATGAAAATAAATCACCTCCCAGGTAGCATCTGTGGGATTTGGTTTAAATCCACCAAAATTTATTTTGAACTAAAACACAATAATCAGTGTAAGGCTTTTGGGCCTCTGATGAGGATTATCTACAATTTAGCAGATTAAATAATATAAACGGGATTCTGTAATCTGTTTCATCATCCAAATCACTACTTTTTCAGACAAAACTCTGTGAGATGTGCCAGCCAAAACATTATGTAATTAAGATATGCTTCCAGACACATAGAAAGTATGGCATCCAGCAAAGTTTAAGCAATCTAAAGACTGAAGAAATAACAGAAGTTTCAATGGCGTTATGTCAATACTAAGCATTTCAGCATGAAAATCACAATGTGAAGTCGTATTTCTGAAAGCATTTCCCAGTATAATCATATTAACACATCTGATCCTTGAGCTATTTACCCCAGGTTCTTTTGCTGACAGTCACAAATTTGATGCCTTTTCATACAGTCATAAAATGGTTTGGGTTGGAAGGGGCCATTAGAGGTCATCTAGTCCAAACCCTTGCCATGAGCAGGTACATCTTCAACTACATCAGGCTGCTCAGAGACCTCTGTTTATTGAGACCAATATAAAATTTCGAGATCATTTCCACATTTTCTGATGTCACAGAATCACAAAATCACAGAATGTTAGGAGTTGGAAGGGACCTTGAAAGATCATCTAGTCCAACCTCCCTGACACAGTAGAATCCCCTAGACCAGGTCACACAGAAGCACGTCCAGACGGGTTTTGAATATCTCCATAGAAGGAGACTCCACAACCTCTCTGGGAAGTCTCTTCCAGTGCTCCGGCACCCTCACTGAGAAAACATTTTTTCTTGTATTCACATGGAACCTCTTATGCTTTAGTTTACAACCGCTGCCCCTTGACTTGTCACTGCACTTCACTGAGAAGAGCCTGACCACGTCCTCCTGACAAACACCCTTCACATATTTAAAAGCATAGATGAGGTCACCCCTCAGTATCCTCTTCTCCAAGCTAAAGACATCCAGCTCCCTCAGCCTTTTCTTGTAAGGAAAATGTTCCCCCCCTTCATCATCTCTGTGGCTCTGCACTGGAGTCTTTCCAGCAGTTCCCTGTCCTTCTTCAACTGAGGGGCCCAGAATTGGACACAAGATTCCAGGTGCAGCCTCACTAGGGTAGAGTAGAGGGGGAAAAGAACCTCTCCTGACCTACTAACCACACCCCTTCTAATACACCCCAGAATCCCATTGGCCCTCCTGGCCACAAGAGCACACTGCTGCCTCATGGTCATCTTTTCATCTACCAGGACCCCCAGATCCCTCTCCCCTTCAATGCTCTTCAACAGGTCAGCCCCCAACCTATACTGCTGCATGGGGTTGGTCTTTCCCAAGTGCTAGACTCGACATATGCCCTTGTTGAATTTCATTAACTTTCTCCCCGCCCAACTCTCCAGCCTGCAATAGTCTCGATGAATGGCAGCACAACCCTCCGGTGTGTCAGCCACTCCACCCACTTCAGTGTCATCAGCAAACTTGCTGAGAGCACACTCTGTTCCCTCAGCCAGGTCGTTAATGAACAGACTGAAAAGCACTGGTCCCAGTACCGACCCCTGAGGTCGGTACTAGACACAGGCCCCCAACTAGACTCCATCCCATTGACCACGACTCTCTGACTTCTGTCCTTCAACCAGTTCACAATCCACCTCACCACCCAATCAGCCAGACCGCACTTCCTCAGTTCAGCTGCAAGGATGCTGTGGGAGACAGTGTCAAACGCTTTACTGAAATCAAGATAAACCACATCCACTGCCCTACCTTCATCTATTCATCCAATTATGTCCTCCTCAAAGGCTATCAGGTTGGTCAAACATGACTTCTCCTTGGTAAACCCATGCTGATTGCTCCCAATGACTCCCTTATCCTCGATAGGCCTAGAGACAGAGTTGAGGATAAAGTGTTCCATCACCTTTCCAGGGATGGAGGTGAGGCTGACAGGTCTAGAGTGACCTGGCTCCTCCTTCTTTCCTTTTTTGAAGACTGGAGTGACCTTTGCCTTCCTCCAATCCCCAGGCACCTCTCTTGTTCTCCAGGAATTACCAAAGATGATGGAGAGTGGCCTGGCAAGGACTCCTGCCATCTCTCTCAACACCTGTGGGTTGTATTCCATCAGGTCCCATGGATTTATGGATGTCCAGTTGGCTTAACTGCTCCTTAACCCAGTCCTCCTCAACT
>VWZX01001028.1:119212-131611 GCA_013399015.1 Galbula dea | reverse complement strand
CTTTCCAGCAAATATCTGGGGAGTTAAAATCCCCCATAAGAACCAGGGCCTGTGATTGCAAGGCCACTGTCAGCTGCCTGGAGAAAGCCTCATCAGCTTCTTCATCCTGATCAGGTGGCCTGTAATAAACACCCACAACAGTATATCCCCAATGCCAGCCTGCCCCTTAATTCACACCGATAAACTCTCAACTCTCCCTTCATTCACCCCTGGACAGAACTCAGTACATTCCAGTTCCTCTCTCACGTAAAGAGCAACTCCCCCATCACACCCTGTGGATCTGTCTTTCCTGAAAAGGACATAGCCATCCATAAGCACATTCCAGTCATGAGAGCTGTCCCACCACGTCTCTGTAAGTGCCACCAGATCATAACCCCTTGACCGCACATGGATTTCTAACTCCTCCTGTTTATTCCCCATGCTGCATGCATTGGTATACAGGCATTTCAGGGAACGAGCTGTGCATGCCAATTTTACCCTAGGGGGGTGGAAGGCCTTCTGGTCTGTATTAGTAATAGCACTAGAACATTGCCCCACTGGTGCAGACGAATCAGAAGACTTGGAATTTTATGTAGGAGAATAACAAAATCTATGAAAGAACAAAGTAGTAAAGAAGGAAAATTATTCAAGCCTTTGCTAATTTAAAAAAAAAATGAAGAAATTATTCACAAAGCTTACTCTACTATTTGAGGACATGTGCTGTCGGGTTTACTAGCTAGGATCTTTATTTCAATGTCTGAAAAAAAGTGTACTTAATGCACATGAATACTAGAAAACAATATTGAGTTTTTCTACACACTCAGGGATAAGACAATTTTATCTCTCTTCTGGTCATCTATGATACCCAAGACTTGATCAGTAAAATAATTCCAGAATCAAGAGTCTTTTGCCAGAATAAGGGAAAGGAGAACGTGAATTAATATGGATTTCAATATGATTATTCATTGTTAACATTAACACAACGGGTTATTTTCCACACAAGAAGGGGCATTACAAATGTTTAGGACTGTTCTGTGGGTTTGATTTTCAGTACATATTTTATACCTGTTATACCAAAGGAAGTCTAACATTGTCTTGTTTGTTTCTTTCCCCTTAATTGGGATACTGAGATTTCCGTTTTCTTAAAGGGGAGAAGAAGATTATTTTTTAATATATATTCCCTCATATCCAAAATTAACACAGTCACTAAAATATTTGGTTGTAGTGAAATGGGATTTTCCACTTCCAGTCTGTCCTTTCTTGTCCTTTTACAATTACCAAGTAACTGCAAAGGTTTCAAACTACATAGTAAGTGATGCATGATTTTTGCATTCAAACCTGACCCTTGTTCAGAGCTTACAAAATAGTGAAGATAAGGGTGAAGTTGCAGGGAATAGCTTTCAGTAATAAACATTATTTTCAAAGTTGAGGTTTCTTAAAGACACCATACATATTCTTCATAACATTTTCTGTTTGGTTGGTTGGGTTTTCTTTTTTTTTTTTCTCCTCTCCTCAGTTAAAAGCAGATCTGACACGTTATAATAAGAACTAGGCCAATAAAATACATGTTCATATCTTCAAAGACTGATATTTCTATCCTTGTCATACACACAGGCAGACTTAAGAGCTTACTTGTCAAGATTGTTTCTGTCAGTGTCTGAATCTCACCCTTCTGTTGAAGACGTGTTGCACCTAGACTCCGGCAGCACTGACTGTTCTCTTATAGGAGAGAGGTGACACTTGCTCTGCTTTTGCTTTGCTTGCAGGCTGTTCAGATGAGGAGTGACTGCTAAGTGTCAGTGCTCTTCAATGCAATATGCTTAAGGATATGTGCCTGACCCATCTAAGGAACCTCCCTGTGCCACTAACCAAAAGTAGAAATAGAAGGAAGAGCCCTATGGAACAAAACCCCAAGTGCTGCGAAGCTAAGCCTAATTTCATTCTGCACAAATACCTCCAGGTTCCTTATATAGACAAGAAGCATGTCTTCTGTAGGAAGTTTATCAGTTTGTTAATATTAACATTACACAGACTTAAAATCCATACTATAAAAATTAGAAAAATCATTATATTCCAGCAATCAATAATAAGAAATACTTCCATTGCCTTTTTAAAGATTAAGATAGAAACCAGCGATTAAAGGGTTGCACTTTCAGCCATAGAGGCACATCTAGAAATTGATCAGTATGACACATCACACTGTATAATAGCTTATGACTTATTGAAAAAATATTTTTAATGCATTTTCTTTGGACTATGCATAAAAATTCTCCTTTAACATCAGAGACAACTCACGAAACAACATCACCTTCTCATGACAAAATTTTTGCAAAGCTAGAGGGAAACTTGCAAGATACAGTTAAATCATTGAGAGATTGTCTCAGTATTTCTCTTCAGTAACACTTGCTGTGATGCTGATGAAATGAAAAATGAATCTTTCATTTTCCAACATGTTGTAGTGTATTTGGGCTGGCCAAAAAGCTCTAGAGGCAAGGAAGGAGAAGTGGTGAGGTAGCCCTGTATGTTAGGGAGGGTTTCAACAGTCTCAAGCTCAGTGACGTTAATGACAAGGTAGAGCGTTTATAAGTAAGGATCAGGGGGAAAGCCAGTAAGGCCTTGACACTGTCTCCCACAATATTCTCCTTTTCCAACCATAATGATTCTATGATTCTATAAAAGGAAAAGTGCTTGGGTGGCTCAGCGACAGGATTCAAGAACAAAGCTGAGATTAGCTCCAAATCCTACACAAACTGCAAAACTCCTTAATATCCCAGGACAGTCCTTAGAAGTCACTCATCTCTCTACCTCCTTGCTTTTAGTTTAGACTCCTTCCCAAAGGCACAGCCCTGTGGAGAGTAGTGGAGGTGCCTGCAAAAAGCTAATTACACCACTTGCAGAGTGAGGGTAGCTGTAGCCAGATGATCTGCCTACATGGGGTTTAACAGCTCAAACTTTGCTCCTCTGAGAATGTTCTCAGTAACAGAAAAGGGAGGGTTATCTAGCTTGGTGTGGAAGAATACTAAAATCAGCCTTGATCCACAACCCCAAAAGTTGAATGTCTGGAGGAGACTGAAAACAAAAGCTGTTATTGTGTGGTAAACAACTGAGAACTTATCTAAAGCTTTTAGAAAAGAAGAGCTCGTTGAGCTGATACAGCTGATCTATTAACATATGAATGACAGTCAAACACTTTATACCATAAAAGACCAGTATTACTTTTCAATAATAGGAACTTCTAATACACCTTTCCTAAGGTGTGCAGATATTTCTCTGTTGGATGGAGACTCTCTCCAAGGTTACCCCTTGAGGCTGAAAGATTCCCCCACTGTCATTAATATGAGTGAGTGGCATCAATCTCTACTTAACTATTGTGCTAGCTTTAATATTTTGCTTGAATATTGCTTCAAATGAATTGTGCACTGTATTAAATGATAGCTATCTATTCTGTGTAGTAAATTATTCTAGTCAATGCCTTTATTCTTTTTCTTTAGTGTTTATAATAAATTTAAAATAATTTATTTAACTACATTTGTTTTGCCATACTTATTCCTGTGGGACAAAGTGGTATAAAGAATTATGTCTATATAATCCCTTCGATATAAACTGTTGACCAAGTGTGGGACTAGGATTGGACTCAAATGCACGTAGGCTCCCCTCTGAGAGGGAGTTCAGAGAGCAAGGGGGTCCTTTCTGAACCTTGAGATTCACTGGGAAGGTTTCCTTCATTAACTTTGTCCAAAGCAACCACTTGGTCCACAACAGCTGTAGCAGGCCTGGCCCCCTCTCTAAAGCAGCTTTTCTGCCTGCACAAGTTATCAGTGTCTGCTCTGTAAATGATGGACACTTATGCCAGCTAGGCTTTAAAAGAAAAAAATTGAATGTGCCATCTGCACATGAAGAGGCTGTTTTGACATCTAAGTGCAGAAGTGGCTTTGTGAATCCCAGCCCCACAGCTGTTAACTCTAGGCTTTAGAGTGGCATCCAAGTCTCAGGAAAATGAGCTTGGATTTCATCATTTCTGTTCACCAGCTTTTCCCACCGTGCAACTTGGCAGCCAGGACAATTTAGTTGCTACAACAAAACCTTCCTTTGTGAGAATAAAGATCCAGCTGAGATCTGTGCATCCCACTCCCAAAGGTGAGGCCCTGCAGGTAGATGCTGTTTCACATATTGCCCTTGACTGATGCTGCACTGCAAATCTATCACAGCTGGTTTAATAGGACTATTAATGGAAAGTTCAGAAAATGCTTAGGAATCTTATCCCCAGCTGGTGATGGGACTTTCACAATAAGAGACGGATCTGCAAAATCAGCACAGATCCACATTTCCATTCAGATGCTTTTCATGTTCAGCATTTTCTTTCACACAGTTCTTCAAATCTTGTTTGCAGACCCAACTCCCCATATTTGATGGAGATTCAGCTCTAGCAACTCACTCTTACCCTTTGAGTCTTCACAGGGATAATATGAAATGTTTTCTACAACATGGGTTAAAAAAAGGCTAAATGTATGTTTTAATGCCCCAAATAAGTGGTATTGCACTATTTTTTTGAAACGTTCATTCCCTGGGGAATAGGTTGGGTGAAGATTTTCCAGTCATATCCCAGACCTTAAAATCACAGTAGATATAATCAGTTTTAAAATGCCCTTTATACCTGTCAGACTAGATAAGATTACAGATTTGCCTGCTCACAAAAGTGTGATGTCATATAGTCCCATTTGCTGCAGTTCAAGTCATTACCTATCTTGTCTGAAAGTGCAGTGTGCATGATCTGCAAGATCAATGTTGAGTTTGTTAAAGGGGAAAAAACCAAAAATGACAGCTGTTGAATTCTCAAATGGAAAAGCAGAAGCCAAGCCATAAAACATAGCTGCCCCTGGATAAGTTAACTAGAGAAAGGTAATTTCCTAATCAGCAAGAGGCAACTATTAAGAGGTAAATACTAGGAAACCCAACAGGAGAGGGGAGCTAAGCATAGAGCTTAGCTATATGCACTTTATTCGCAGACTGATAAAGCAAGATCAAAGCAGCAAGCATGAGAGAAAATAGCACACCATTTTTACACAGATAACCAGAGCTGCTCTTAACCCATATCTCCAAGCATTCCTGGAGGCACCCTGTTTTAGAGTGCCAATGCTTCCCTCCACACCACTGCTGCACTAGATACACCTAGCTGCAGGAGACAACTGACTGGTATGTATCCCTGCCAATCATAAGCTGCAGAGCTATAGTTTGGCCTATGGAAGACAACCAGAAAGACTTGATTGAAAGGTTAAGAGATTGAAATACTTTTAGGCATAAGCTCTAAGAAGCAAAGGAGTTTTTCATGTGCAGAAGAAATTAGAGGGTCCTGTGGTGTCTTGCTTTCAGAGATTGCTTTCTACAGAGATGTGACTGAATAGAAACTCTCAGCCTGCATTACATGAATCTATGAAGAAATTCACGTATCGACAGAGCTGCCAAACCTGTTCAATACTCAGGGCCTGCTCTATCCTCTAAAATTTAACATTTTCAGTTGTCGTCAGTTATGTCCTATTCTATTCTTATACCCAAAGCCCTCTATTTCTGTTGTTGTTGTTGTTTTGTCCTAGATATATCAATGATATTTTACCAGCTGACCTGGTCTCAGACAAGTAGCATTATAAAATGTCACTGTCTGTTTCTGTAAGTTTTCTTTGGCTATTTTGATGTATGTAAGATTTCAGCGAAAGCCTCTATCCTGGGAGGAGGAACAAGGCCAGGCCAGGAGTACAGACACAAATTCCTTGTTCTTAAAGGAAAGGAGCAGCCATAAAAAAGCCACTCTGACTTTACTTACTGTCCTTCAAATATTTCTGGAAAAATAATTTCACGAGAGAACAAATTTTTTTTTGCAGTGACTTCTTAACACTTGTTGTATACATTTAATGATACAAGTCAAAAGAGTATTTTTAGTTAGATGACAATATGGAAGTTTAGGAAAAAGAACTGGGCATAAAAATATTGAGATAAGTAATAGCTTGTAATATAAGTAGTGACAGTTGAAAAAATCTATGGGTATATATTACATGTTAACAATCAAAAATATTTTGTAGACATGTTATAAGCTTAACATAGGCACAGATTCACAGGGAGAAAAAAGTTATTCTTAGATTTTCCATTGTTAAACCAGGCCTGTGCTCCTTAGATAAATTCCTAAACTTAAACACCCATTGTCTCTGTCTTGTGTTCTTTTCATGTTTGTGTTTGACATAAGCATCTTCAAGAATTACAATATTATGGTAATTTATTGGCATAGATTTATAATAAGAGAGAAAAGACATAAGTTTGGCTCAAAACCCCAGAAGAAAATACTGAGGAAGTCCTGTTTTTTAATGTAGAGAGCACTGTGTCTGCTTTGAGGCAGAATTCTGTGTTGTTGGTTAACAAATCTTTAACTGAGGATTCCCTGCTTTGAACTGAGATGCCCTTCTATTTTCTTAAGAATCAGATTATTACTAAACCAGCTTGGCTCATCTGTTTCTTCAAATAACACTTTATTAGTGCTCCGATACACTTGACTAGGCAAAAGGGAATCTCTTAATTCCTGATATCCAGTATGGACTTGACTATTTTACAGTGCATTAACCATAAATATTGTTTTATTTATTTTGCTGAAAAAAAAAAGTATGGCCTCCCAACTGTATTTCCACTTTATTTCAAATTGGCTTTACCCTTGCATGTGACTTTCTGACAGTATTAATCTCACAGGCCATAAGTACTGTAATATACATCTTTCTAGCTGTTAAACTCTGGAGTGCAACTCCCATTTTCTTCCTACAAACCTATGTGAAGTTGAAGATTTTCACTTGGAGTCAACTGTGAGCTATAACCTTGTCTTCCATATTTTTTAATGAAATCCTGTACTGGGTCACATTGTTTACCAAAATCTGTGTCTTTTGTTCTACTACATACATACATATATTTCTATATATTATATAATATTACATATCTATATATTTATTCTGTGTTACATTAACCTTGTCCATTTCATAAAAGCCAAAGCTGATACATATCTCCTTGCCTGTTCCATCTTTGGAGGCAGAATGGGAACAGGGAAGAATTGCTTTTACTGTGAAGTTGTATCATTTTCCTTTGTGAATATGTAGTAGTTAGCTTGAGGGACTGGTGATCACAGTATTCTAGTCCTATAAATGGGGCAACATGAGGAACTTAAAAAATGTAGAGTGAGAAAACTGTACCTAAACCTCTCATTTCTGACTGAAATAACATATGCAAAATTTCTGAGCAAAGGTGTCCTTCACACAAACTTGATGTTGAAACTCTTAGCATTTCTCTGTCAAAACTATTATGATAGCAGAAATTTCAAACACATCATAATAAAAAAAACCCATCTTTTTCTCTGTCCCAGTTATCATTATTAGCTTAAGGGCATGTTTTTTGAGTGCCCAAAGGGGTGAAAAAACCTCCACAGAAGTTATTTGATCATCTAACAATACACACTGGTGTGTTGCAGTATTTTCTGTCATGTTTAAGCAGGTTAAAAGTGACATAATGATGACTCTTAGCAAGATAATGAGCCCCATGATCAAGTTCCACTGAAAACAATGGGGTTTAAGTGTACCTAAGAACCAAAACTGTAGGTGCCTAATTGATTTGTCATCTGTTTTCCTGCTGAGATTAAGACATTACCTCTCCCCAAATCTGGCACTTACTACCTTTCAGTGATTACTCTCCTAAGAGTCAGAAGCTTAAAACCCACAAGTGGCTCTTCTTCAATACAAAGTGACTTCACTTAGCTACAACTTACCTTTCTCAGCTATTCTTACATATCCTTGCACACCTCACCTACCTCCCTGTATCAGGGGTGAGGTACCCAACTCAGCTAACAAACAGCACAAGGAGACAAGGAGATGGAAGAGAGATAATGTTGTTGAAGGAGTATTCTGCTTCCACAGCTATTTTTCTCTTCCTGAGGTTACACACTTTGCAATTTCTAATTTTGAAAGAAAAAAAGAATTTAGCCTACAAGTTAAAAGCATTAAAAAAATAAAAAGTGAACCAAGTTTTTTAAAAAAGGAAAATGTTTCTTCCCTTAACTGGAGTGACTCCAGAATGTACTCGTGTTGGGGATGGTAGTGAGGTGTTCATTAACAATTTTATCAGGTGCACATATTTTAGAATAGGTGTTCTACTGATGTAAACACTTAAGTCAATGAAGTTTCATGTTCATTAAATAAAACTATAATTAATGAATGTTCAAATTCAAATGTGCAATTGCAAGAGATTAATTAAAACAAAAAAAAAGGTCTGGCAAAATGCGAGCCACCCCTAACTCTGTGATCAAAAGGATTGCACCAAGTCACTCAGTTATGCTAATTCATCCAGTTTTATTACTAGCTCTTCATTAACACTCCTGCTCTGTGTAATTATGTAAATACTTCTGAAGAAAAAGGTGTTCATTTCAAATTAGTTTTTCAGTTCATGGGGAAATGTAACCACATATGGTTTTCAGAAACTTAAAGGTAACACCTATGAATATATCACCACTAACAGCATTTCATTACCTTAAACTGAACAGTTTCCTAGCATCAGTGTGGCCCAACCTTTTTGTATATCTGAATTTAACTTTGACCTAATGCTGAAGTTCACTTTCCTGAGATGGGGCTTGGATTTGTGAAATTCTTTCCAATCTTAATTATGCTATGACATCTCATTGCCTAGGAGACGCTCTGCTGTATTTGAATCTTCAGTTTTGGGAACTGTATCAGCTTTCTGCTTGTAAATTGACGACCTTTCCTCACATATCAGGCATGTTTGGGCTGTGAAGCCAAGTAGCAAAAGAGAAGCAGTGATGTTGGTTTCTTTTGGAAACAGAGGAAGGCCTTGCTCTACCAAACTATCTGATGTGCCTGACTTTTTCCTCTCCTTGCACAGATATGGTGTTGTCTCATACACAAGAGAAGAAAGTGCTTCAGAGTTCTGAGCACAGTAGACCAGGGATCAAGAGATATTGCATGATTTAAAGAAGAATATTTTTTCTCTAAATACTTGATTTGGGGAAGAGTCAAATCAGAGGCATCCCAGTAGAGACTCGGAAAACCTTGAACTTGCAGAGATTTATCATCTCTGCTCAGTGATGCACAGGTCAGTAGTCAATATACAACCCAAAAGATGGGAGCAAGAGAGACAAGCACTTGTGAGCTCAGGATGGATCCATCTAAATGCCAGAGTTCAGAGTCTGCTCAAAGATCAGCCTCTATCACATTTAGTAACTAAGGGAAGCAAAAGGAAAGACGTGAACATCACTGACTGCCAACTGATTATTCCTAAAGCCACCACAGTCACGTGCCCTAAAAGAAACTCCAGCCCTCTTAGAACCCCATGTTGGACCACAAATCACAAGGGCCTATGAACAAAGAACGTATGTGTGGTTCCACTTCACTACAAAGTCATCCTTGACATCTAAAGGTGTTCCTGGAGTTATGTTAAAGCATTGATCCTAAAAATCCAATTTCTGATCTATTTGTCCCTTGAGACTTGACTGGGTCCATTATTTGACACATTCAAAACAAAACCTCAGGAACAGCACAGCAGTGAAAGCCAAGAAATTCTGATTAGTATGGAGACCAAAAAGAAAAAAAAGCATTAAATTTCCTCTCTGAATATTTTCTTTCCTATACAACAACATGAGAGCTTAACTTTATAATTAACAGTTCTGCCTGCAGCTATAGAATAATTATGGTCAGAATTGACCTCTGACATCACTGAGACCAACCATCCACCTACCACTATCATGCCCACCACGAAACCATGTCCCCAAGCACCACATTGGAGCAGGTTCAAGTTTGACTTCATTTTAAAAGAAAGTTTGGGTGTATGGGATTTTCTTTTTCAGTAGTAGGGAAGATAAGGACTGAAACTTTGGCCACAGCGAATGGAAAAACAAATCTTCCTGCCATGTCATGGAAGTTGTCAAGTGGAGTGGAACGTCTTTTAAGACAGGATGCCTGAATTACAGAAGCAACATTCTTAAATGATCCATATGACTAAACCTGATATGGGACACTACTTAGACAAAATCCCTCTTGCATGAATCTGAGGAATCTCCTCCCAACATTGCATGCAGTTCTTCACATATGCATTTGGATACCCACTTGCCAAAATTGTTATGTAACAGGTATTTGAGGTTATTTGCTGATAACATTGCTTAGCAAATATATTTTTTATCTTATAAGCCACTAAGAAAAAGAGCTGGTTCTGCTTAGGTCATGCTATTTCAGCTTCTCATGACACCATCACTTATTGAATACATATTCAGTCTCCCCATCCCCTCACCTGAGAAGGGCCAATGCATAGCAGTAAATTCAAAAATAAGTGAACATATTATTATTATAAAGACAGGATGAACATGAAATGCTATATCTCTGTGCACGTGCACACATATACTTCATTGCTCTGTGATCTCACTCCTCACAAAAAACAAACTATTTAATTCTGATTTTTAAAGAGCAAAATCATTTGCTATATTGAAACAGCCCATTCATCACATAAAGCATTTGATTCTGTCACCTCAAGTACTTGTTAAATCACTCCCAGCTGCTACAATCAAGGGCTAGGTACTTCCAAGGTCTGACAGTTTTTGAGCTCTATTACACCTTTAAGTATGATTCTTCAATCCAATTCTAGCCTTCATAATAATCAAGTGCCCACTCCACTTAACTTCAAGGAAACTGGTGAACCTGGAATTCTGCATATATGCCTGTGTCTGATTTTCAATCAGATCTCTTCAACCCAAGACTGAAAGCTCCTGAATATCAGCTAAATATCAGTATTAAAATGGCATCATTTGCAACTGCATCAGTGTCACCAGTAGTACATTCATTGTTAAGCTTCCATTATTCCTAGGTCCAAAGCAGTCTGTTTAGACTGGGGCTTAAATTAAATATACAAGGCAGAATTTAACTGCAAGCATGCACAATGCTTTCTGCATAAGCAAACTCTGTCTGCTTATATAGTTTGGTTATGTGGGTCTTAACTAACCTGCATGTTGCTAAATTATATTTTGTGTGCTTATAAATAGTGGTGTCACATTATAAACACTGGGTAGCAGAGGTTAGTAAAAATGTGTCTCTGGCTGTTGGTGTGTTGCTTGCAATGTTAACCACACTGTTGAAACACTAATGCGAGCCATTCCAAGGGAACAATCATACTTTGGAATTTTCCCCAATACTATTACATGAGCTGGAAGAACATCTGTTGGTTTTCCTTTTCTTTCTCTCCAAGCATAAAGTCCTCTCCACCTGAGGAGTCAAGCACTTAGATATATTATTGCACAGCTATTCCTAAGACCCTGCAACTGTTGGTACAACAGGGAGATACACTTTGATTATTTGAATATCATCTGTAGTTGTCTGCTTGTGCAATCCTGCAGTTGAAATGCCCTAGCTGTGCTATTTTTTATCCCCAAAGAAAAATAGATTTCTGTTATGACAACCTTAGAAAGAGACAGCAAGAAAAGTGGGACAGCAATGCAGATTTCCAAAGACTCTGACTAAAGAATCCCACAGAAATTCAATTTTCTCTACTTCTGACAGAAAAGGGAAAACCCCACATCATGACAGATGACATATGCCCTCCCTTTCTCCACTGTCAGCCAGTGAACTGCTAAAATATAGGATCATAAGATTGTCAGAGTTGGAAGGGACCTCAAAGATCATCCAGTTCCAACCCCCCTGCCTGGCAGGGACTCTATCCACTAGATCAGGTTACCCAGGACCCCATCAAGCCTTGTTTTAAAAGCTTTCAGGGATGAGACTTCCACAACCTCCCTGGGCAACCTGTTCCACTGCCTAACCACCCTCATAGTGAAGAACTTCTTCCTAATATCCAGCCTAAATCTACCTTCCTCTAGCTTACACCCATTTCCCCTGGTTCTATCACTGTCTGACCTCCTAAAAAGTCCCTCACCAGCTTTCTTGTAGGCCCCCTTCAGATACTGAAAGGCTACAATAAGGTCCCCTCGGAGCCTTCTCCTCTGCAGACTAAAGCAATCCCAACTCTCTCAGTCTGTCCTCGTAGGAGAGGTGCTCCAGTCCTCTGATCATTCTTGTGGCCCTTCTCTGGACTTGCTCCAGCACCCACATATCCCTCTTGTAATAGGGGCTCCAGAACTGGACACAGAATTCTAGGTGGGGTCTCACGAGTGCAGAGTAGAGGGAGAGAATCACCTCCCTCGACCTGCTGGCCACGCTTCTCTTGACGCAGCCTAGGATACGGTTGGCCTTCTGGACTGCAAGCGCACACTGGAAGTTCATATCAAGCTTCTCATCCACCAGCACGCCCAAGTCTCTTTCTGCAGGGCTGCTCTCAAGCCAGTCCCTGCCCAGCCTGTATCGGTGCTTGGGATTGCCCCGACCCAGGTGTAGGACCTTGCACTTG
>VWZX01001028.1:13995-118455 GCA_013399015.1 Galbula dea | reverse complement strand
ATTTGTAGAAATGTTTACTATTCCCCTTGATTTCCCTGGCTCGATTTAACTCCCACTGAGCTTTAGCATTCCTAACCAATTCCCTCGCTCTCCTGACAGCTTCCCTGTACCCCCCCCATTCTAGTTGACCCTTCTTCCACTTCTTATATAGACTCTTTTTATGAGTCAGCATGTCCAGGAGCGTCTTGTTCATCCAGGCAGGTCTTCTAACATTCTTCCTCGCCTTTCTCTTAGTCAGGATACATAGATCCTGGACACGGAGGAGGTGATCCTTGAAGACTGACCAGCTGTCTTGGGCCCCCTTCCCTTTAGGGCTTCATCCCACGGTACTCTGTCCATCAGATCCCTAAAGTGATCAAAGTCTGCACGTCCAAAATCCAGAACCTAGAGCATATCCTCTTAGGAGCCCTGAGGACCTTGAATTCCAGTGCTTCATGGTCACTACAACCAAGGTTGTCCCTCAGCCTTACTGTGGTCAGTAGTCATTCCCTGTTGGTAAGAACAAGGTCCAGCATAGCACCTTTCCAAATTGCTTCCTCTACCATTTGGAGGAGGAAGTTGCCATCAATGTACTCGAGGAACATCCTGGATTGCTGGCGTCTCATTGTATTGTCCCTCCGGCAGATGTCAGGATGATTGAAATCCCCCATGAGGACCAGGGCCTGTGAGTGTGAAGCCACTTCTATCTGCCTATGGAGGGCCTCATCTACTTGGCCCTGCTGGTCAGATGGCCTGTAGCAGACCTCAGCTGTAACATCCCCTTCACCTGTCCTCCCTTTAATCCTAACCCATAAGCTCTCAACCAGGTCATCATCCTTCCCCAGGTGGAGTTCCATGGACTCCAGCTGTGACTGATGTAGAGTGCAACACCTCCTGCCCTCCTCGTCCCTCCTAAACAGCTTGTACCCATCTATTCTTACACTCCAATCATGAGAACCATCCCACTAGGTTTCAGTAACCGCCACAATGTCATGTCTCTCCAGCAACACTATGGCCCTCAGTTCATCCTGATTGTTGCCCAAACTGCATGAATTTGCATAGAGGCACTGCAGTTGGGCTGGACATGTCACCTTCTTAAGCAACACCCCCTTGATGTCCTTGGGGCGTCTTGGTTCATCATCTCTGGCTTGCCTCAGGGAATCATCTTGAGAGCTCTTAGAAGCGTTCCATCCTTCCACCCCTGGTGTGCTGCCCCACTGTTTGTCACAAGCGAGCATAACATTCCTAACCCCCTCCCCCCTCAAACCTAGTTTAGAGCCCTATCAATGAGCCCTGCCAACTCCCACCCCAGAATCTTTTTTCCCCCTCCGGGACAAGTGCTCCCTATTTGCTGTTTGCAGCTCTAATGCCTTGTGTGCCGAGTCACGATAGTAAAACCCAAAGCCCTCTTAATGATACCAGTCCCGGAACCATGAATTAACCTCTTGACTCTTACTATGTATTCCTTCATCCATAGCTGATGTCAAGGGGATGGAGGAGAACACCACTTGAGCTCCTGATCCCTTTACCAGTTGTCCCAAAGCTCTGAAATCTCCCTTAATTGATCGCAAGCCTCTCATTGCTACATCATCACTACCCACCTGAAAGATCAGGAGTGGGTAATAATCTGCAGGATTCACATACCCCTTTAATCAAATAAATAAATTTTGAATCCTAAAATACCCCTCACAAGACCAGCATCACAGGGCAGACCTTGTGTAGCTCCATTTTGTGTGGTTTCATGCACTGTGTTTGTGTTCTTTCATCTAGCAAGGGTGTTTAATCTCTTACTAGTGGGTGACTCATTCCTCCAACACCTTCAGGTATATAGAGACTAATAATGAAGTTCCCACTGCAGTATTTCCATGAGAGGGACATCTGTGGGACTCTGCCCACTTGTTTGAAACTTGTAGGGACAGAAAGTGTCCCTAAAACTGCTCCTTTCTGCAACGTGGTTAAAATTAAACAATGTATTCAATAGTTGTATCAAGGGCAGACAAATAGAAATTCAAAACCTGAAGTTTTTTGGATCAATTGAAAAAGAGAAGCAGCCTTTTTATTTGGTTATGGGTAACAGAGCATTTTTGTGTTTAGTATGCCAGCTACACTATTTAGAACACTTCAGAAAGTTTTCTGTTTTATTCCTTGCAAGATTTTCTTTGTAGCTCTCCATTTCAAAACAAGTTTTTATTTCCTTATGGCAAAACCTTCAAGTTCTTCCAGCAGAATTAACTTTGTAACCTAGCTGCTTAAATACGTAATTAAACATCAGAACTAATTTTATGAAACATTTTTAAGAGAAAGGATTGCTTCCTGTGTTAAAAACCCCAAACAAATAAAAATCCAAAACCAAAATAGAACATTTCTATACTCCACTTTGAATGTTACAGGTAATTTGGATAGTCTTTACATGCAAAGCAGAATATACAAACCAAGCACACACCAGATAAAATTTAAGGTGCCAAAGAACACTACCAATACTCTTTGAATTAAAAATTTCCTGTGTTATGTCAGAAAAGCACCCAAAATACTGTTAAAGCAAATTTATTTTATAATACACTTACGCTGGGTATTTTTTCCAGACAATTTTCAATTGGCACTCCGTCCGACTCTGTTCCTGCTGAAAGGGGCTGTGCTACTGATTTGTCCCTTTAATCCTTTCAGACTGGGAGCTGGAAATTCCAAATGTGGCATTCCTGACTGTTAATGGGCACACAAAAGCTGTTTGATGACAGTTAAAGGAAAGAGAAACAAGGGGTACAGACACCATGAGGCCTAGAGAAGAGCTAAGGTTTTACACAGGTGCAGTGACTACTGCCCTGAAAAAAGGGGAGAAGACAAAATGCTATAGCTTTTTGCAGTCTGGTGAATGGATAAACAGAAGATGACAGAAAGCCTTTTGAATGTTTATGAATGTGAAATACTTTTAAATGGCTGCCTTTCCTTGTCACTTAACATTAAAAAGCTGTATAAAAATACACTTATGCTCAATCATTTGGCTAGGGACATAGCTGACTTATAGTTTCAATATTGATTAGATATAAATTTCAAGGTTGCCTTTTCTTTTAAAACAGCCTCCCCCTTGTGAGTTTATTCATTATCTTTGTATAGTTTGCCCATCATCATTTTGTATTAAACAGATTAACAAGTAGAATTATAAATTAGTGGCCAAAGAAACCCTTTCCCACTCAAGATCTGTTGTTTATTTTTTCCCTTCCCAAAAAGGTACCCATAATGGATATATACATGAATACATTTCTCTTGAAGGTTTTGCAAACCAAGCATTATGGCATTTTGTTGGTGAATGAAAACAAAACAATCTAAAGAGAAGTGAAAACAACTATTCCACCTTAACTAGAGATGTAAATTTTGGATTCTAAGCAAAAAATATAACTGATCAGAAAAAGAAAATCATTAGTATTTGCCATTAGGAGTTTCTATCCTTTAATTAGTGCTAACATATTAGTTGAACTCTTCAGTGAGTACTCACAGATTGAGTGAGCAGGATACCTGGACCTGAAAATGGAGTTAAGCATCAAAGGCCAGAAAGTCTATAATGACATCAAACAGCTGGATCAGCTGTTGTCTGTGAAAGGTTTTTGAGTGGTTTTAAGTCTAACACAACAGGTGGAAAAACCCAGAAAGAAACCAAACAGTACAGTTTGTACCAGTAAGGAGTTAAAATTTTCCTTTGTGTAACTGTGAACTGTGTTATTGCTAATTAGGGAAAGGAATTATTTTTGTCTGCTTCCCCTGTGCCAAGCAGGCATAGTTCAGCTGCACCATTCAAATCTTTTGCTGTCACTGCCTTTTTTTTTTCCTTTCCCCTTCCTATTCACTCGTCTGCATGAGCAGCTTCTTTCCCTTTTACCACTCAAACTCATCTCTGCAATGTATCAATAGCTTTATACTAAAATTAAATTCCAGTGAAGAGTTAAGATATTCAGGTAGCTGCAGTCATTTCTAAGCCACTTAAAAAAATAAATCCCAAACAAACAAACAGAAAAACAACCGATGAACTAACCAACCACCCCAAGCCCCCACCATTCCTGAAGATCTCAGATGAGTGAGAGTTTTAGACTAAGGAGAGATGTTCGCAAGGTTTTTAAGGGGATAGAGACAAATCCCAAGCCAAGCTGAGGTCCTTCAGAGATATGTTGTTTCAGAGCACTGCAGTGCTACAAAAAAAGTATGAAATGCACAGCAGGATGGTAGGATGAACTCCCCACAGTCTTGTTAAGCTTTTCCCTTTTCATAATTTCCTATTAAAACATGATGCCTTAAACTCATTTTCTTTGCATCAAGATTCTGTGATTAAGAGGTTCAACAAAAATCTCATTTTTAAGGGTTTTTTTTAACCTGTGCCACTGTGGGTTGAAGTTAAGCTACATGTAGTAGAAAGAGAATAAGGTAGTTCTGGCTGCTTGCCATGTGTGTAAGAGATTTGGATGTAGGGGTAAATGGGGATGACAAAATGTTTATCACAAACACAACTTGCTGGCAATAATGAATTGGGAGATAGCAAAACCAAAATTCAGTTGGAAAGATTTGTGAAAGAATTTCATGATAGTAAGATATAAATGTAAAAAAATAACAAAATAACTTCAGTGCCCATGGTGAAAAATAAGCCATCCTCTCATCCCACAGTGATGGTATGCTAGCTATTACAGTAAGAAGTATTAAGAATTAGCTATTTTAGCTAGTTCTCTAATTGTGTCACCTCGGAGCTTACTGGTGATCAAACAAACAGACAATGTTAAGAAATGTAGGAGAGGTACAATGACCAAGCCAGAAAACAGTCATGACACTATAAATCCACTGTGCATTCACATCACAAATCATCTGTGCAGCTCTGGTCTTTCCTCTCAAAGATATAATAGAATTAGAAAATAATGGCAGGAAGGCAACAAAGAGTAGCAAATGTTGCATAGCATCTGTTTAGGGAATGATTCAATAGGATTCCTCATGAAGGAAGAACTGGCAAAGAGAAGGCAATAAACAACAAGAGAGGTGCAAAGTGACTAGGCAATGATTTCACAATTTTTCAGTTTCTCAGTTCACCATTTCACAATTTCTCACTTTGAGGTGAATGAGATTGAATGAAACTGTCATAAAACATTTCATCATTTTTCTTTTTTCTCCCCACAAAACAAGCTGGTCATTGGCACAAGACATTGGCTTGTTTGGGNGTTTTTTTTTTTTTTTTTTTTTTTTTTTTTTCTCCCCCCTTTCTCTTGACATAAATTTGTCTAACTCTTCTAATCTTTTTGTCGTTATCAGTTAGGGACTATTAAAACAAAGATGCACAACCTCAGTCTCAGGAAGACCAGAATCAGCTCAGAGGGCAAAATGGGAAACACACCAGTAAGTGCTTTGCCATTCACGGACACTATGAGAGGCTGAACTCTGAGTCAGAGGAGTTTCCATATTTCACTAGGAATGTGATTCCCCAAATACTCATGTATATTTTCTGAAAGTTGTCAAACACGTGGATTGTATGAAAATAGGCATGGTTTAGCTGGATTATGTCCAACTGCCAAACACTAAGAAGTCCTATTGTTTCTTAGGGGTTGAGAGAGGAAGAATAGGAAGAGTGAGAAAGTGTCTTCCAAAGCAGGTTTTGTTTAATAACACAGAGATTGTAAAGTGATGGAGTCCCTTACTCCCAGACAGAGGAACATAAGCTTTTCAGATCTTTCACTGGACGAACTGCTGGGACATAACATGTGAAAACCACAAAAGAAGACCTATTGTCCCACCTTGTGAAAGATGTTCTTATTGGTAACGTTGCAGTCCTGTAAGTAACAGTAGAAAGTGCAATATCACACAGATAATCAAGCACTTGAGTTCAGAAATATTAATAAAATACTAGAAAAATGCTATGTAAGGTTATCCTTTTTGGAGGAAAGTTAAAAAATATGGTTCAGATCTTTTGATCAGTGGACAATGGACAAGTGGATATTGTGCATTCACAACATTAATTCTTTCTTGTATACAATATGCATTACACTTTTTAATATAAATTGTATTAACTATATAATCAGCTGAAGGAACATTAAGTGACAATGACTCTAGCAATATTCTGCCTTTCTGAGTAAAACAGGAGAGGTGCAGACCTACCTATCTCACTACAGAGCTGGAGAAGCAGGCAAAAGCCACCTCATGAGACGTTGCTTTCTGCCTTCAATTCTGTTCTGCAAAATGAAGTTCATTATACAATTCTCCCGTTTTTACAGAGCACTTTCAATAGCATTGCTGAAAAGCCATTGAAGATGGAGGTATTAGGATCTCCAAACTAGACTAGAACTGCAAACACAGATCCAACATCCATGAAAGTTTACATTTGGACCTCAACATCAAACTCTGCTCCTTTCCATTGGTTGAACCAGCTGACGATATAAATGCCCCCACAAGCTTCAAGAAGTTTCAGATACAAACCTGAAGGTGAACTTTCTGGCTCCTATCCTTCTTTTGACTTTAAAGCTCATCTCAACAGCAGCCTCCTGCACATGGTACATTCTCATAGAAGTGTGTTTTCCTGTATAATACCAAGCACTTCAAAGCACACTCCCCTCCTCTACTGCTCAGTGGCTTCAATGGTGAACAGCCACTGAGGTGTTAGTATTATTTCTGGCTTCTACTTCAACATAACATCAAAGGGACATATGTACATTTTAAAGAATTATAACTAGAGCTGTGCAAAACTTGCCTTACAAGTTCCAACGCTTAGTAGTAAGTTTGTATCTTCACCTTTCTTTATATCATCCTTTTCATGCTCTATGCTAGAATCACAGAAACACTATTAATAGAGTAGCTCCAATTATCTCAAATAAAAGCAGGGCATTAAGGGTTCAGATGATGGTATGCTTGGAGTTCCTGGGCACTGGGGAAACTAACTTGTTTTGGTTTAGAAGAAATGTCAATTAATCAAATAAATAATACATGCCTGATTTTTTTTACATGCTTAGTCTCCTTTCCTCTCACTCTGATGAGTATTGCCGCAAGTTCTCTCATTTTCTCCAAATCACTTGCATGACTATTCTTATTCCCTGAAATAACATCACGAAAGAGCTCCCCGCCCTGCAAAAAACCACTACCATACATACCATGTGAGAAGTTTTTAACCATACACTTGACATTTCTGAGTTTAGGGATGCAAGTGGATATTTATGCTGAAGTTGTTTACTGAAAGGTACTTTAGGCTCCCCCATTACTGGGTCACCATCCAGTAGCTACAGCTCTCTCAATCTTCATGCATTCATCACCTCAATATGCCACGGGAAGTTAAAAAGTGATATTATCTCTGGTTTACAGTTAGGAAAATGAAGACAAGAGAAGCAAAAAGTGTGGCTTCCAAAAGTACTTCAGGTCCTAAATCACTTAACTCTTATTACAAGCAGCACTGGGTTTTGTTCCAAGAACAGTATGGACAAGGCAGCAGCCTTTGTTATATATCACTCACTAGAACATGCAGAGTGCTTCCCTGAGAAGCAGCCTATATGGTGTTTCTTGAGAAAAAAAACACTAAATATGTTACACATCGCTACACCTAAACCAGAAAGGCCTTTCTGAGAACAGCAGACTGCCTTCAGGCCTCAGTTAGAAGTGTTTGCAGAGTGTCACACTGTGTTACAGTGTTCCTTGTGATCCTTGCACCATCCTGGCTTTCTGCTGCAGACAAGTCCTGTTAAGTTGATGCTCTGATGTTGTAAATAACATGTAGTCTTCTGCAACACAAGCGTTCCTGAAAACTTTGCACAAGTTAGTTGTGATGAAGGTTACTTGAATCTCCAGAAACCCAAAGCTCTGTCCTAACTACAGCACTGTCCTCAAACAGACCATGATCATACATAAGCATATACATTTGTGTGGATCTATGCATAGACATGTAGTGTCACTGGTCCCTTCTGCCTCTATTGCTCAAAAATTCAGAAGGAAGTAGGTGACATACCAACATGGTTTCTTTGATGCATTTTAAAGTACTGATTAAAGCAGACACCAAAGCCAACAAAACTACAAGCTTCTGGTGAACATATCCACGTGCCCTCATGAAATTAAATGAGTGTAACTTGAAGCATTTTGTTTCTTCCTTCTTAATAAATAGGAAGATAGTCTGAGGGGAAAAAAAAAGTTCTCAAGAAAAGCAATAGAACATAAAACTTTTCCCTCTTGCTGGTATTTTATAGGTGACAAGGCATGAAATGATTGATCATGCACTGTAATGATGGATAAGGACAATTGGCTGAAAGGTCAAAACTATTAAGTAAATAGCAAAAAAAAAAAAAGAAGAGAGAAGATGGTACATTTCTCTGAGGCATAGTAAGTTTAAATGGCAGGAAACATTCATGTCATAGCCACACTGCTTCCATTTAGGCTTAAAAGTGCTGAACTGAAATATCAGCAGTTAAACATTCTTGGTTGTTCTTTGAAAAACAAAATTTGGGCAGGGTTAAGGGTGTTTGGGTTAGCTCCAATGCATGTTCATGTTTTCAAATGTATACTTCTTCGCAAACTTTGTCTTTAAAATAAGTGTATCATAGTATGATGTCCTTACTAATATCTTCCCCTTCATTTCTGAATCTGCATCTGTATAGTCAAGCACAAGTTAAAAAACCAAAAATGAGTATAAGCCTCACTTTATGCTTATTTCAAGAGTTACAGATCTCTCTACATTTTATTCCATTTAGCCAAATCTGATAGTCTTTGTGCTGTTAAAGCACAGAGAGGCTTTCAATGGTAGCAGCTCCTCTCTACTATCTCTGGTAATGAAAGTTCAGAGAGCTCGAAGCACCAACCAGCTCAGCACACAAGAGAAACACTGGATCCAGTGGCTGCACTCAGCGATTGTGACCCAGTTCTCCTGGGTATCTGGACTCCACAGACTGATTGAGGTACTGGAGAGGGTGCAGAGAAGGGCAACTAAGCTAATCAGGGGCCTGGAGAACAGGCCTTATGAGGAGAGGCTTAGGGAGCTGGGGTTGTTTAGCCTGGAGAAGAGAAGGCTGAGGGGAGACCTTATCGCTCTCTTCAGCTACTTGAAAGGTCATTCTAGGGAGGCGGGTGTTGGCCTCTTCTCCCTTGTGACTAGTGACAGGACTAGAGGGAATGGGCTTAAGCTGAGCCAGGGTAGGTTTAGATTAGATATTAGGAAGAATTTCTTTACTGAAAGAGTGGTTAGATATTGGAATAGGCTGCCCAGGGAGGTGGTGGAGTCACCATCCCTGGAGGTTTTTAAGAAGAGGATAGATGTGTTTCTTCAGGGGATGATTTAGGGATAAGAGTAGTGTAGGGCTATCGGTTGTACTAGATGATCTTGAGGGTTCTTTCCAACCGTAATGATTCTGTGATTCTGTAACTCTCAGTACCCCTTAACTCAGGAAGACGATTGTGTGAAGGTGGTTTCTCACTCTACCAGCTCTTAAATTATTTCACTTTTCTAAAAATCCAAATAATTTTTATTAACATTAATTCTCAAATGATCAGCAATGGTACTTTTTCATTTTATAAGTACTATTTTGTTTTTTTTTTTCTTTTTTCTTCTCTTCCTAAGGAAACCTCTGCAAAAACATCTCTCTTACACCCACAAATCACTGAATATGCTTAGCATTTCTTGAAGAGATGCAAATTTTTTTTAATGTGACTTTTTTGTGCTAGTGCATTTGTCAACATTAGAGTAATTAGCTGAAGTTTCATCAACTAGCTGGTGCAATCTGTTCAGAAAGCAACTTGGAATGTTAAAAATCCTAATAAGCTTCTCCAATTTCACAGTTAAAGCCTGAGGGATTTGATTTCAGTTCTGTCTAAAATCAGAGGAAGCCTTTTAGAAGACAGATCAATACCACTAACAAGTATATACATATATAAATTACTAAATAAGAAAGATGTTATTTGGTGAAGTTATTCTTCTAATATTTTTGGTTGTTGCATACTTTTAAAAATTAAGCTGTATTTTACAGAGGTAAAACTAAACTAAAGCAAATCTGGAACTCCAAACCTGCAAAAGCTTCCATCCCTCAGTAACCTCACAGCTGTGAGTAATCCAATGGAACTAAAAAAATATTTGCATGACAAATAAAAGATTATCCAATACCTACTCCTGGAGAAATAGATATACAGTAAATAATTTCTGTACTCTTCCTGCTTCTTGTTTTTCCTGAGGCTCCTTGCGTCCACATACACATGATTTTGTGTGTTTTAATGCAGACAGAATCACTTAAGGCAGAAACAAGGAAAAACATTCTTTTCAATACATAAAAAGCACTTATTGATAGGGGTTTGTCTCCACCAAAAGGCAGCACAAAAAATGAGCCCTCTAGAAATATCTTGAACAGCTGCCTGTTCACAAGCAAACCCATAATTTTTAAAATACCAAAGCAATCTTTTGCCCTTAGCAGCCATTTAGTGACAGAGTTCAGGAAGATATTAGGCTTGAAAAGCTTTCAAATACAGAAGTCACTTAAAGAAACTGTGTTAACAGTACTGGACAGAATGCAAGGAGGGTATACACTAAGGTACACAAAGATGCAGCTTGGGTAGATGGTGACTTCATTAAGGCAGTTCTAGGGGCAAACTAGAGTGGGAATGAGGCAGAATGAACACCAGCTTGGTTGCTCTGATTCAGCAAAGTCCCACACTGTGAGATGAAAGCACACAACCAGGCACAGCCTCAATAGGAATAGAGGGGAGAGAGGGAAGATTCACGGCTGGTGCTGTATGATGAAACTGGGAATACAGACTTACAGTGTGGGCCAAAACAACTCTCCCTGGTATACTGTCCATTACATACTCCAACAGAGAAAAATTAATAGGCTTCTGCATGTGTTATTTGCACAGTAATAGGACCAACAGGTCAGAAGCAGAGAACAACTTTTCCTGAAAGGAGGGATAAAATAGAGCTAGGGGAAAGACCAGAAACAGATCCCACAGACATAAAATAAGAGCATTGTGCTTCAGCAGCAAAAAGACGACAATCCAAAACCAAACCAAACCCAAACAAAAAAATCAAACCCCCCACAACAATAACAAACCCCCAAACACAATAAATGCTACACAAACCTGACAATAACATGTTTCTTAAAAGGTTCCTTCTCTGAGAGATCACACAAGGCTGTAATATATTTACTGATTAGCAGTAATGTACTGGAAATGACCATTTGCAGGGTTTTAGCAAAAATCAGGGATTACTTCTCTTGTGAACAAAATTAAACATGCTTTTACAATCTGCTCCCTGACAATTTTCCTGGCTTTCCTTCTTTTTCACCTCACACCAACAAAATCAGAGGGCTGTGTTTTCATCTTCAGGCAATACACCTGTGTACCCATCTTCTGAGCACTGCTGGGCTCCAGAGATAGAAAGCAGGAAGGAGAGACTCCTTTGTTGTAATACTAGCTAAACTCAAACAAATTCTGAGTCACATTTTGGTCCATGCCATGTTTGTGCAGAGTACAGATACCATAATTCCAGGCCTCGGTGGTTAGCTCGTAAAACCGAATCTGTAGCATCTGCTTCCCAAGCATGTTATGGGGATGCCAGAACCATGCTGTTCCACAGGCTGCGTGATGACAAAGCTGAACAGCTCTAGAGCAACTTTAGAGTTGGTCTGGATGGGGGAGAAGGAGCTTAAATCTCATGTCTACCTGTGCTGTAGGTAAGAAGTTGGGCCAATGTTTGTTGTACTTGCATAAGACCTTAAAGCCCTACACAAGTAAAATTGTTTTCTCACTCCTTTGCTGCTGTCACACCATCAGCAGCCCTCATAAGCAGACGGGCACCATAACCAAGGAGAAAGCTACAGTCCTGTTGCTAAAGCCCACCCCAACTGGAAGGATCATGAAGGACATTGATGTCCCCCAGGAATTCACAATTCTCAAGTGGTTAGCAAGCACCTTTTGTACCTCACGGTGATAAAGTTTGAGGAGTGGAGTGAAGTTTTTCTTCCCACATAATAGTTCTAGGTGGAAAAGTTTTTGTGGTTTGTTTGCTTTCTGGGGTTTTTGTTAGTTGGTTGGTTATGTTGGGTGGTTTTTTTGTTTGCCCCCCCCCCCCTTTTTTTAAGTTTATTTTTGTTTGTCTAGTTGGGTTTCACTTATATTTTTTAGCATGGTACTACAGAGCCTACTATTATTCACTATCATGTTAATAATGATCTTAATCCTTTCTGTTTTCTTTCCTGCTTCACTAACACAATTATGTTACAATTATAATTCCCACAACTTGCCTTTTTTGGGTGTTTCTCTGCCTAGCGGCCACTTCTCACTCATTTCTTTTGAAAGCATGAACTACATTTTATGTGTCTCTGCTCTCTCTCCCTTCCACATAGTTTGTGGTGAGTTCAACAGCTTCTTGCCATAAGAGAGATGGAATGCACAACACAGTCATGAAAGTGGGCCCTGCCTATCAGTTCCAGGACTGACACATTTTATCCAGTATGTTTTGACAACAAGAGAAACAATGTTAGCAAGTATATACAAGTTGAGAGGGAGTAACACTTGTTAAATTCTGTTTGGGTTTTGTTGCCATTTGTGTTTTGCAGATCTACTTGAGTAAGTGACTATGAGTAGTTAATCATACAGGGGCAGAACCATCTCACTCAACCTTCTGGCCACGCTGCTTTTGATGCGGCCCAGGATAAGGTCTATTGTGACAGCAAAAATCTATTTGTAGCCTTTGAAATATAGCATACTGTACCACTTTAAAACAAGATTAAGTTGTTGACGAAACAAATCTTCCAATGGTCTGCATATATTACGTTGCTAAAGCTTCTAAGTTACCACAAAACGTGGGCTGTTGTTATTTTTTTATCTAAGCAAATTTTTTATCTTTTGAATACTACTTGGTCCACCAGAAGAAAGCTGAGAAGATTAGATGTTCATCTGCAGTTTATTTAGTAATTCCTCTGCAGTTGGTTATTATAATACTAAAGCTGCTATTCAATAATTCAAAAATGGTCCTAAAGTCAATGTTTTTTCTGCTGTGAATATACTCAGAGGGTAAATCTGTATCACAAGTAGAGCAGCATAACCAGTAAACAGCATACATGTTACTGAGCTGCTGTTTGATAAGAAAGAAAATGGAATGCCTGAACAGCCTCCTTTAAATTTGATTTTGCAAGCTAAGGCTATCCTTGATATAAAAATGGAGTCTTGCTGATATGCAAAGAAATATTTCAACAAACTTAAAGTTGTAAGAAGAATTTGGTGTGTTATTAGACAGATACCTAGTGATTTTCTAGTTTACATTACTAGCAATACAGAGTAAGCTGACACTTTTACATACTTTTTTTGTTCACCTGCCTGGAAACAATATTGAACAGAGAATTTTGCTTCAAGTACTTCTTGATATCCTTACTCCAAGAGCAGAACACTCCAAATTCCCAGAGTATTACCCCTTATTTCTATTACTGCACTCATGCTATCTCTGAGCCTCCCAGGTTCTAAGTGCTGCCAGGATCTACCTCACTCCCAGTATAAATCAGAGCAGCCTTAGAGAGCAGCTGCTTCCCAGGCTGCTGTAAGAGGGGGAAGAAATCAATTCTTAGCTGTGCCATGAGCTCTGTGCCAGTGGAAGATACCCTATAGATATTTTCAATCAAAAACTTGCATCCTCAGAGCAGCATAAAATGTCTAGGGTGAAAAATGAATTGGGTCATTTGGTTCTTTCACTTTAGAGATACAGAATGAGCCCAGGTCTGTTTATCAGCTCTAAATACAACAAAACTTTGGAGAAAGTTTGGATCTATAGCCGTATTTTATAACATGAGCCCATTTCTACTCCTGACATATCTTGCTGTGCCTGTGATTAGAAAAGGTTATGGCTCTGAATCATGGCTTGAGGAAATGTGTAGTACACCTGTGTATGAGAGTAAACTAAATTCAGTTTGCTATTTATCTACTGTATTTATCTCAGTTAAGTAAACTTTGAGTTTGTCAAGATTTCCTGCTGGAAATTCTCATGATAATATGAGTATAATTGCCTTTTTATTGCCACAGACATCTGCTACAATTTTCAAACAAAGGTTATTTTTTTTTTTATTTCCCCCCTCCCATAACTACAGGAAGATTCTCTCTTATTTTGTGTGTAATAGATTACAAAGCCAGCTGAGGGGCAGTAGAAATCAGCCAGCTAAGGTTACTTCTTCCAGACCCTCTTACCCTCCCAGGAGGACAAGAAACAGGAAGTCATACAAGGTAGGTTATAGTCCCTTTAGAAAACACAGTTACTGAACAGAATTAATTCTGTTCTAACCCAAACCATAACACATGAGAAGTCCATACACTAGAATGCAGAAGGGTTTAGACAGTTTCCTTCTAATCCTTTATTTTCCTATTAAATATTTTGTATACAGTCAAAAAGCCTGTGTCAAAGGCAACATGGCCAAGAAACCATCTCCTTTAATCCACTGGCCCTTCCGCATTCTACGAAGAAATCTTACGTTTGACTTGAGCCCAAAGTGTTCTCTTAGTGTTTGAGCAGAACAATGCGAAAGTGCACAAACACTTCAGGCAAGGCTGAAGGTGTTATGCGCCCCCTGTGCCACCTCATCCCACAAGCAGACCTGTGCTCTCTTCCTCAGAGAGAGAATGTGGAGATTACATTTTGCATGTAGTGGTCTTGATACATTTTGGTATAAGAATTAAACAAAAGAAGTTGAAACAAAAAACTGGAGCAGGACCAAGGAAGGCAAATACCATCCTTCAGCTAAAAGGCACTCCAGAAATCTTTTGGGAAAAAAGTGCATGATGTCCAAGCAGGATCTGTCTTGTCTGGATAAACTCCAGCACATCACCCACATGAAGAAAAGGAAAGAGATTCTTGAACTTTCATTCACAGATATATTTCTAGATAGACCTGCAACTGAAGATACTCATAAAAGCCTTCTTCTTGCAGCAAGCCAAGGTAAACCATCATCTGCCTTAGCACATCATCACAGGGCCATGAACTATCTTGTCAAGCAGCCTGCTCCAGGCCTGATTCAGACATATAAGAGCAATGAGCAATCATATGGGGATGAGCAGGAGCTGAGTGCTGATGGGTCATCACTCACATCTTGGAAATAGAAAACTGAACGAGGAGTACAATCTATAGAGGAGACTGCAGAACAGGCACAGATCAGAGACATTGATTACTGTGGGATGAATCACTTAAGTATTGTTTTTTTTATTCCAGTCCTACTCTAGCAGTTGGTCCTCTGCAGGAGAAGGGCTGCCACACAGCAATGGCCTCCATATGCAAATACCAAGTCACATAGGTAGTCACATGTCCACCAGTTACTTATCTGGGAGCATGAACCGGCCTGATAACAGCATGTTAAGGGGAACTGCCTCACTCCTGTTTTGTTCAGTCACTGTAGGGAGCAGCAATATCAGGGTACTGCTGCAATTCGTCAGGAGTGCTGTCTCCCTGTTTCAAGGGCCTAAGCTACAAAGACCTGACTTAGAAATGTTTAGATCCTCCCTTTGTAGCAAAGAATTTCTAGCCATGTCCAGAGGGAGGAGAAACATACAACAGCACTTGCACTAAGTATCTAGATGGTCAGGATAACGAGGGACTTTGAGGGGGCAGCGTAAGGCATCACTCATGGTACTATTATAACCATGGACTTGGCTGCTAGCAGCCTATATTATGAGGATTTTGTCTTCCACTTTGTCTAAAAAACAAAACCAAAACCAACCCCACGCCAAACCAATCACACAACCCACAGATCTTCAAAGTAGGAGACAATTCCTCAAGGACTATTAAGCGTATGCCTGTTTTCAGGGCTCAGGCTTTGTCAGAAATCACTATTTCTAAGACAGGCTTTTAATCTTATGGAAAAAGACCACATGCCAAGACACTTGTCTAGAAAAATGACGTTACATAGAAGACAAGTAGGAACTACAATGAGTGAGCCAGTGGTGGGGTAAAGGCTTGAAAGTGCATGCCCTGCATCCACATGACATGCCTTAGAATTTGGCACAGGTTGTTGCCTATTTTCCCTGATGGAAAATGTTGAACATAGTTGCAATACCCTTCACTTCCCTCCACCCTTGCTCCTCCCACCCTGTGGTGCTTAAATGTCTACAAACTCATCACTATGTTCTCAAGGTAAGCCTAAGAATGCAGAATGCATTAGCACAAATTATGATAATCTTCTGCTATGATAGAGATCACGAGTAAAGTCTGTACAGGTGAATTATTTAACTGTTCAGTTCATATCATGTGTATTAATTGGATTAAAGCATATAAAAAGATGAAAGCTCAGCATTTAGCACTTAACTTGCATTGGAGGTTAAGACTTTCCCCCAACTTTTCTTTAAAAATGATGGTTACATAAAAATGCATTGGAATATCTAGTGACTCAGTATAGAATAATATTCAGATGAATAAGCATTAAAATCTGGAAACAGCACTACTGCTGTTAACACTGCACAGAGGTAGAACATTTAAGTGAAGTTTTGAATTATTCTGGGTTTTAATCAAATATATTCCAAATGATAAGAAACATTTTTATAGTCAGCTACCAGTGACAACAAGGTAAGTTAGGTAAGTAGCTGGTACCTATAATTTTACTCTGATATATAAATATAACCATTCTTTTTGCTTTGTTAATTAGCTCAGGAAATTTGAACCAACTTACTAAAAACCAAAAAAGGTATTTGGCTGTCTGAAAGTCATCTTACAGCACTTGTTCACTTCTGATAAAAGTTTGATATTTCATTCTAACATAATACACTAGTTACAAGGGACAGAAGTGGTTACTAAATCAGGATTAAAGTCACTTTTGAAGACATTCATCACTCTTGTCCCTATGAGTAGCATGGTTGTTCAAAAGCCATTGCAGCCTCATTAGAGACATGACCTTCAGGCAACTTCACCAAATTAAGAACTGAAATCCAGGGAGTGGCCAAGGATCTCTGAACAATACAGCTGCAAAATGGGCCACAGAAAAACAAAATAAAGATGCTTTTAAAAAAATAAATTAACCACAGCAGCTAAGAATGGACCCTGCTATACATTTTCCACTTTGTTTTCATCATTTGTCTTGCAGACAAGAACATGTGTTTCTGCAACCTTAAACACATTGCTAACCTTAGTATTGCAGTGTCTGCAAGGATGGAGTGGTAGAAAGGAAGCAAAATCCATCAGCATGAAGAACCTACTTCTTCTATGTTGCCCTTTACATCTTTGGATTTCTTCCTCTTGAAGTTAAGAATAATTTTTCCCCCTTAAGATTTAAGAAGTGTTTGCAGAAGGTGCAAATAAGATGCAAAATTAAAAATGAAATTGAAGGTATCCCTCAGGTTTTCATTCTCTTTGAGGTTAGGAGACACTGTCACAACCATATTCTTCTATGCACTTCCTCTGAAAAATGTTGTGGAGGTACATTGTAAAACAAGTTTGGCTTAACATACTGGGGATATAAAATGTACAAATTGATTAAGGTCTTCACAAAAGATAAAGTAATTTCTGGATTGACCTACAGCAAGCCCTACCTACTTGTTTCCCCACTTACTCAGGCCTGCCAATGCAACTCTGTAAAGCTATAATCTCGACTAGCTCCATGGTAAAAAAACCACAAATAAAACTCCCTAAATCATGCCCTTTGATTTTTATTTTTTTTGTTACTTTAATAGCAAATACATTCAAGCTTATCTTCCTTTCTTTGTTTATCTGTGCAGTCACATTTACAAGAAGAAACAAAACCGATACAATTCCCTGCCTCTTCCCACCAAAAACATAACTATAACAAACCATATAATAAAGCAATTCAAGACCATAGATTTGAACACAGAACACTGCTTAGCTACCCCTTTTGCCAGCAATAATCTTATGCAATTCTTTATAAAAAACCTTAACAGTGATTCCTTCCCTCTACTGCCCTCTTCCCAGTAGCAAAATTCAACATGTTATTGTTTATGTGGACTAAAACCTTTTAATAATATTAAGGGACTGAAGTCAGGGCAGTTGCATAATTTCTAGCACAGTGAAGTCTTGAAATAGAACTGGAATTACTAATATAACTGAATTTCTTTTATTCCTAATAATAATAAATTGGAAATGACTGCTTGGATTATCTCTGTAAGTAATGGGATCACATTAAGACAAGTGCACTGAAGATAAATATTGGATATAATCTCCTGACAGCATGACATCTTAGAATGAGAGATGGGAAGAAGTTCTCTTCCTTGAATTCTATTGATTTAGAACAGGAAAGAAAGAGCATAAGTTGTAACACTGGAAGAAACACTGTACTGGTCAAAAGCAGAAGGGGAATGTTGAAAAGGGAGAGAATATCATGACCTAAATAACTTACACTAAGACTGCAGCAATTCAAAATAAGTGTTGGTTTAAAATCAAGATCATGAATAGGACAGTGCCTTTGATATTTGGGGATGGGGGTGTGGAGGTGGGAAATCAGGAAAGAAAAAACCCCCATTAGATCAATTTATCTTTAGCAATCAACCTACTGCTTTAATTCCTTGAACTTAAACCATCATGAACAGGATCTTCCTCTGACATGAATGTTAAATATTCCTGTTGGCTGTATCTATAGTTACTGATATGGGAATTCTCTGAATGAATGGAAAAAAGGGAGATCACTGTTTCTACAGAGTTCAACAGTTGCAAGAGACAGTCTCTTACTTTTTATGGAGATGTAGGTGAAAGAAAAAAATTCCTGGAAAAGCAAGCGTCATTTTTTTCTTGAGATTGAATAATAGCCTTCTATCAAACTGCATTAAGCAGAGCAACTTTTAGTGTCTGAGTGTCAGTGAAAAATCCAGTCTTCCTTATTGGTCACCATTTACCCAATACATATTGTGGGACAGTATCTGCACCTTTCCCAAGTGGGAAAAAAAAAGAACAGTTGTCAATTATTTCATTATGGTTTTATGAGAAACTGCTGACTTACAATGGAAGGTTTATATTCAGGTTAATGTTAATTACTGAAATAGTACCCAAAACAAGAATGTGATGTCTCCATCTTTACCTAACGGTTATCTCACTTTGCAATTATGAATAAGCTTGATGCCAGTTAAATGATGCTGATTATGAATAAAGCAGAAGAATCCTTTGAGAACTTGGGAGAGAAGGCAAGGTTTCATTTACCAGCTAGACACTTCAAACAATCACAGAAACTCTTGTCTGCTGTACAGTCTTGTACTTACAATCATTTTCAAGTTTTGGAAAAACTCATTTTGTCATCTGTAAATTTCAGTGTTATCCAACTAAGTTATTATGTCCGTGGTTTCACAATACTCCAGTTTTCAAGGCAAAATGGGCTTCAGATTCTTTTCCCCTGTGATTTTCTTCTGGATGTTTGTTTTAAACAGAGGGATTTTTTTGCTTGTTTTGGATTTTTGTTGCTGTTGGTGGGGGGTTTTTGTTTGCTTTTAATCAAGATTAATGACTTCACCCAACTTGCACTTCAGGCCCATGGTCATTTGTAGCAGTGCAAGCAGAAGTGAGGCACTCTGGGCTGTGAGGAGCAGGGGGGAGAGATGAGGGGTGGAAAACAGGACCCAGGGACACTTTCCAACCCAAAGAAGCACAACAAATGTCTGAATACAACTAGATGCCACATAGCAAAGCCAATATGGCTGTCTGGGAAGTAGTTTGTGGGAATCTCCTCACCTCTGCCAGAGTTTGGCTATGGGGGTGGCTTCCTGCACCAGGAGAACTGTAGGCCAAATTTATTTAAGTTGCATGTCTACAGCAACTGAGGGAAATTTCATTGCTGTGCTACATTTCTTTTTAGTGGCTAAGCTCCCAAATGACTTACCAGCCCTTCTCTATCTTTTCTTAAAAGGCAATTAGTAGTGTTAATGTCTCATTGTGTTCTGCATATATGTAGGCAAGCTAATTTTAAGCTACTTACTAACAAGAAATAAAACTTTTTAGGAATTTTGTGATTTTTTTTTTCCCCTAGTGCTTGAGCTGACAGCTCTTGAAGCAGGAGCTGGCTACTGCTGAGGCCAGGATACTCCTGGCAGCAGCTGGGGGGAGGATATAGGTAAAATTCAAAAGCAATAATGACCTAAGGTCCAAGCTGTCCCAGGCTGAGCAAGGCTAAACCTAGCCTTTCTGGTATATTTACATTGCATGTAGGCATCTTACTGTGCTGACCTTTGAGGGCACAGCAATTTTCAGAACATCTCGGAGCAAAGGAGCACTCAAATCTGGTTTTAACAAAGTCAACAGGAAGCAATTCAGGCCTCAGGATGATCTAGGCTTCACTTGTTCTGTAAACATGCAGTCCCTTGGCCAGAGGAGTCTGGAGAAACTAGCTGACTAGTGGGTGAGGTAACTAGCTTACTAGTTACTAATAAAACTAGCTTACTGGTGGGTGAGATAAGCAGGTCCTTAAACCTGCTCACTACTTATTATGGACTTGAACATCTGAAGCATTGAGCTGGTTTTGGCTTGCAGTCAAGTCAGCAAGACCACAGAGGATACCCTGTCTTCCTGGGTTATGCAATCAGACTTGAGGTGCAAAAGTAAAACACCTCCCCAGTGTCTCATACCTTCTAATTTGTCTGGTCCCAGACCCTAAGACCTATCCTGCTGGTACTCCAGCAGTGAAACCTTTCAATACTTAATACTTTTTCTTATCTGATAATGCCAGCCAGAAAGTTGATAATAGCCTGCTACAATGGTCTTTTGATTCTGGCTCCACTCGGAACAAATTCAGGATCACTTAAAATTAGTTTATTCGAGCCTCACCAGTAAATTCCTACCATTGTTTAGCTACTGTAATATTGCTATCACCAGTCAATTGGGTCATAGATAGATAGAAATGGAATATATATATACACACACATTCTTCCTGCATCATAAATAAGAAAATTGCCAATATTACCTGCAAAAGGATGAGAACAAATTTGCTGCAAGAGTTATTCTTACAGTAATCACAGGAAAATAATGCAACAAATCTATATTTCTACCTTGAGCCTGGTCAGAATAGAATAATGTCACTGAAAGATGTTGCAGACAATGTGGCTCTGTCCATTACCTATAGATAAAAACACCTCTTTGGCAGATGGGATGTTTGTAACTGCCCTAATCAGATGCTTCTCACACGTTATTATTCCATCCTGCATCTTCTGTTGTAAATCAGGCTTTTAAAAAGCAGATAGCAGCACTATGATCTTATGTCAAGAATGAGAGATGTTTGTTTAATGGGCCTTTAAATTATTTGTTTTAGAAAATACATATACCATTGCCAACACAATAACTTCCCACTGTATTTTTTAACTTGCTCTGTCTTTATGTAATAACAATAATAAAAAAGATGGGATAAGAATCAGTATAAATAACAACAAAGCTCTGCTTGTTTGCATTTCACTGAATCACTACCTCCTAGTTTCTCTGCAGTCAGATTGTGGTTGCAATCAGCTTTTTGAATATGCCCTTTTCAGCAATTCAAGAACAAATAAAGACACTGATTGTATCACTCTGGGCTAAATGGATGCTCCGTTTCATTTAGTGTTAGTGCAGCTTTGAGATGTGAATGAAAATCAGAAGTCATAGAACACAGGTAGGTGTTAAGCCTCTGAATCTGGAGTATGCCAGGGGGTCACTTGGGTTTTGCATTTCACTGTCTTGGATTCTCTCACAGACTTCCTTTAAGAAATTCAACATTTTTATTTTTAATAGTTACTTGACATGTACTTTTTAAAGTAGCACAAATTATCTTGCTTAACTGTGGTAAGTGTATGTCTCAAACACTTTTTGTATGTCTGATGAAATATAGTTTATTATGCACATGTATCATTTTTCAGAGGCCTTTTTGCCATGTTTCTGCATAAACTGTTGCAAGTACCCAAAAGCCCAATCAGCTTTTGTTTTCCTTATTAAAAAGGAAGTTTTCAGTTTTTCAACGTTTGCACATTTCCCCCCCCCAATTAGGTTCACTGTCTAGGCATTTAAAATACACAAAAACTTTTCAATAAAATTTGTTCTTAACACCAGAACAACTTGTTGGGTTTTGTGGTTTTATTTATTATTTTTTTAGAATTGTCTGTGGATACATCTATGCAAATTCATTCCAATAATAGCAAGCCATTTCAGGTCACACACTCAGGATATGGGTAGAAAAAAATAAGTTGGTTCTGAGGGCCTACTACACCTCTTAGTTTTTCTTAAATGATATGAAACTATTGTGCTGGTTAACTCAATTAGACTAATTATAGAAAGTTCCAAAAGAGCTTAGATAGCCAAAAATTTCCTAAAGTAATAGCAGGTACTGCTGTTTATACTTGGTGTTTATAAATTACAAAATGTTTAAGAAATAAGTGTGCCTTGGGTGATAACAACCTGATCCAGAACTAAAGTTTCTGGTTTCAAAAGACTGAGGAGGTTGATGAGCCAGTCAGCAAAATCAGGTGGACTGAAAAAGTAAGAAATTACAGAGAGGTTAAGCTCTCTCCAGTGCAGCCCAAAAAGCACACATTAGATAGAATTTGTGTTTTTCACAAGAAAAGAATTCTGAAGAAGTGCTCCGAGCACAACAAGATTAGTCACAGTATTTTTAAAGAGGGCTAGAAAGAAACAGAAAGCTTTTAGGGAGTGGAAGTAGGTATTTACAGGAAAGAAAGCTACCTTCAGAGCTGACAAAAGGGATTAAGTGAGAACTACTAGAATCGGAAATTGCAAAGAAATGAAAATAAATAGTAAATGGTTCTTCACCCATATGAATTCTGAATTAAAAAAAAAAAAAATCACACTGTTATGTAAAGAAAGAGGAGCAGAAAATGAAAATAATTTAGATATTTTTCATAAGCTTGACTTTGGCTTTCAATAAAAGTCATGTTGCCATATCTGGTGTTACAGGCAGGACAGCTGAAAAATATAAAATGGTAAGCTTATACAGATCTAAAGCACCAGAAAAAACAAAGGGACTTGAAGCTGTCACATAAAAACAGCTGCGAATGTTTCCTCAAGTATTATAAAAAGAAGGAGATGAAATAGCAGATGTAAGTTTATGTAGATGTAAGTTCATGTAAGTTTAAAAAACACCTAAGTTCAGGCAGCATGATACATGACTAGTATCATACCTGTATTTAAGGACTGAGGAAGAAGTGAGCAATTCTTTCCCTTGCTAAATCATCTGACCTCACTAGTACCTAGAGCTTCAGGAAGCAAATCTCAGTTAAAGAATTTTGACAAGAGAAATGCAGAATAAGAAAACAGTGACACAAGTAGAGAGTAAGATAAGATGCAATACAGGTTTAGTAAAGGCAGAAGTTGACAAACTTGACATCCTCCTTTGATAGTTTTCTAGACAAGGGTTACACAGCAGATCTAATCTTTTTGGTATTGAGAAAAGCACTGGATTTTGTCTTAAACATGGCATTTTTAGTTAAAAGGGAGAGGATGGGGATTAGAACTGCCTGGTTAGTAGCTATACAGCTTTTATTACACAGGAACCAGCTAAAATACAAGAGTTAGCAAGGCTGGCAGGAGTAACTGCCAAGCCAGAGGGATGTTTGAAAGTACTTTCTCAATGGATGTCTCTGCAACAACTTTCATTTTCATTCAATACTTTGACACACAATAAAGGAGCCTGTTAAAATTTCCTTAAAACCATATAATTCAGAAAATACTGCCAATATAAAGGAGGATCAAAACACTGAACAAGAGGTTGGGCTGCGTCAGCATCAGTGTTTTCATTTGGAGCAGTTACTGCCCTTTTGAAGTGAACCTTTTAAGGGGGAGTCCAGTTGTTAATGGGTCTTTTCTTCACGGGACTGGAGTGGGGCTAGTGCATGGTCTCTGCTTTCGTATGCCAAAGGCTTAGAGCATGAGACCCCTCAGCAAAAGCTGTTTCGCCTAGCAAATCTGCTCCTGTTGCATTGTGCTACTTGTAAATGCAGACATAGTGCTGGTATCCTTGAGGACTTTAGTCAAAGAAAAGATATGTAGTGTACACAGTTCCAGGTCATACATCTAAGAGTAAGAAAAAACTCCTCATATTTGGAAATGCCAGAAGGGAAAAGATGCTACTGCTTCATCAGAAGACAATTTTGAAACATAAGTGTAACACAGTAAGTGTGCCTGTGAGGAGAGGTAACACCAGAGCAGAATACCACAGAGAAAACTCATACCTGCACCTTTCCTTACCTACATTTAACTTGTAAGTCTGGGCTACCACAGTCTCTGTTTCTCTACAGCTCTCAGCCACCACTTCCAATCAGGACTGAATAAACAAGTGCATCTACTCTACTCAGTTTCCAGCAGGATGCACCCAGCAGCCATAGTCCAACATTGACCAGTATTTGCCCTCTTGAAAGAGAGGGGAGGGAGGCACTGCCACTGCTCTGATGCATTGCTGGCAACTCTGGCTTCCTGGGGCAGATACAAGCTGTGTAGGAGGCTCAGCTCTTCCAGCTGTCTGCCTGTATGCAGCTCTGCTTCATACACAAGGGAAAGCAACCATGGCTCCTTAGAAGCATGGTACAAGCATGGTTTATCCATCATTTTGCTGCTGGTCAACCTCTAGACAGCTGATGCCTGCTGGAGCTGTTGCTGAGAAGAGCAAACATCTATGTTTGAGGTTATTTTGCTCAAGCAGCGAGATCCAAGTCTACCTCCACCCCTCAGCAGAGAGGTGCTTGTGAAATTTTCTGGTTCAGAGAGTCTGGCATCTGCTACCTTTTACCTGAGACATGGCTTCGGTATCCTGGAATGGCTGATAAGCCATGTTAAAACTCAGTAATTGAGTCTAGATTAAAAAACAAAAAGAAGACCAAAACCACCAACCAAACAAAAATAACAAAGAAAAAATTCCCCCAATATCCACAAAATAAAGCAAGCAAACTAAAAAACAACAACAAAAAAGCCAACATGGAAAATACAACATAGATGTACCCAAAAGCTGACAAAAACCACTGCTCTGCCCTTATTCCATCAGAGAGCTGGAGAGGAGAGGAAAGCCTGAGTATATAGGAAATGGAAGGCAGTTAAATGTGGTGCAAAATTACAAAGGGTGAGCACATACAGCCTGCCCAGACCCTCTCTGCTGTTTTCTCTGACCTAGCACTGGTAGTAGAAAGGTGGAGTCAGTCTGCAAAAGAGAATCCATCCAGCGCCAGAATTATGAACTATTCAAACTTACCTGGTAGATTTTTTGGGGGGTTTTGAGGTATGTTTCAAAGAGATTTAAGAAGGAATCATTTTGATTTTGCAGTCTTGTTTAAGAATTCAGCAGGGTGAAAACCTCTCTGAAATCTGCCTTGGGTTGTGGGATGTTAACCTACTTAAGTTACATTATGCTCAAAAGCTATGATGCTGGATGACATGGAAAATCCAGAGGGAGCTAGATCAATCAGAAATTAAGACTTCCAGATGCCATTTTATAAATTAATGATTTGATTTCCCATTTGTACATGTGCTGATGTAAACAACAATTCTCAGAAACCTCCTAGTACATAGGAAACCAAAGGGCCCAGCAGCATAATTTTAATGTTACAATGGTTCAACAAGTATTTACTGAAGTTCCTTGGGGGGGTTGTGTAACATATACCCTAGACATACAACTATGTTTTATGGGCCAAATTCTCAAACTTCATTAAAGATTTTAAACTGGCATAATGGAAAATGATCATGCTTCCTCTGAGATCTTGAAATTTCAAAATAAGGATTAAAATAGGAACTAAAAATATTTACTATCTGTAAGGCTCACAGTCTACAAAAGAATAAAATATGAAAAATAACCACCTACTTATTAGAGTTGGTTATCTCTTCCAGATATAAATAGCAATCCACCCAAATTTCCTTCTTTAGGCAAGCTCTCCCACAAGTTAGAACTGTGTTTGACAGTGATCAGTTATGAGTATTGACTCATTTTTGCTGAAATCATCCTACTTCTTCCCCTGTTTCCTGCTCCTTAAATATTCAACTTTTGCAATCACATACAAGTCTCACATTTCTCCTCCTGTCCTGTAGTATACTTCCAGTTTCAGGAGTTGTCTAGATGAGCTTTAGAACTGCTAGGCTCTGACAGCAGATGAACAAAGAAGTGTCTGCTCTTTGTTAGTTTAAACTCCATATTTAAGAGAGTCTCGTGATTCTATGGCAATGGAGTTCTGACATATAGAATTTGTTTTACATTTTGGTATAAAAGCTAATGCCATGCTTCTTTCAATATTGGTAAAATATCGTGCTATGTCTGTGTGCACTCAACATCTAAATAAAAGAATTTGATTGAAGTTCTACAAACTGAACAACCTCTTCCTCTTAGATATCTTCCTACTTTAGTGCTGATTTAGTGCCAGTTGAGAACTAAAGGCCTAGGCAGAAAAACAACCTCAAAGTTCTAGAGGAAGAGACAGGTATACTGAGTAAGTTTCTCCTTTGTTTTTCTGATAAAATACCTCTATCTTAATGTTATGGGAGTATTCAGTGACTCCCTGTGCTTGAAGTCTAATAAACAATCTAGAAATCACAATGGTTTTAAAATGAAGTATGGTTGTTTCAGTGACTTACCACAATAATTCAAACAGCTTTAAAGAAAACATGCTTCATTTTGCTTAATATGTTCTAAGGCCACAGTCAAGTAAACAAAAACAAAACAAAACAAAAAAAAAACAACAAAAAAAAAGAGAACAAACCAAACAAACAAACCCACCCCACAAAACCCCTATATATAAAAATATATCCCCCTTTCCTAGAAAATAAAGACTTAATCTAAAGGGTCCCTTTTCTTCCCCTCCAGGCTTGCCACAAATCAGAGGCATTACCTCAGAAATGACTGTGGATAACCAAGGAAACAACTTGGAAGATACCAAGAAGCTATTTTATTAAGTCTAAAAGAATCCACATATAAACCAATTGAAAAAAGAAAAAAAATCTGCTACTGCACCCTACAATTCAGCTGTATTTTTACTATTTTGATTAAGTTAGAGCAATCCCAGGATGAAGGAACAGTGTATTGCCATTTCTACAAAAGGGGCTTGAACACCACAGTAGTGAATTCTTATAAAACAAACGGTGAGCCATTCCTTAGATCTTGATGTCCAAGGGTAAAGAGACAGACCTGAGTGAATATACTGATTTTCTTCTACACTACAAGCAATACAAAAATACCTGGTGGAAAGAGACATTTATGCTCTCTGTGCAGGAAGGAAGACAAGAAATGGAAGACTATACAAAAAGGTTAAAAACAATGCGAGTCTACTGCATGATCATCCTATGCTTAGGAGTAGTATTTCTGTTTTGGGTTAACCTACTGCTACTTGCAGTTCCCCTGAAGTAATGGTTATTCCATTATGCTCACTTCCACAAGAACTGCTTACAGTGCAGTACACAGAGACTGATATTGGATTAATCATTAGCAATCTGAAGGAAAGAATCCCAGTAAGTCAGACACCATACTGAGCAGTAGACCCAAAAGGTTTGCTGTGGACTGTGCATATTCCTACTTGGGGACACCAGTTGGAATCAAGAAAAAAAAAAAAAAAAAGGAGTTTTTTTTCTTATGACATTTAGTCGGTGCTTTGGAAAAAATATATGCAGTAATCTCAGCATAACAGAAAGCATGTCCAGAAAAGCCCACAAGCACAGCAATTGCACCTTGGCAAGTACTGTTAACACCTGGTAGGGAGAGGGTTTCTGCAGACATAAACAAATGAAAAGAGACAAAGCAGTAAATACCCTTGTCAACTCCTGAAGCAGATCATGTCTGGGACATGTTAGAGGTTAGTATGGAAATGAGTTTGAAGAAGAAAACTATCAGATAAGGGTCGAATCTAACTCAAAGTAATGTTCATCAAATGGACAGCTACTCAATGTTTACCAAGTTCCAGGAGTAGTCTGGAAGCTACCCCTAAAATTGCCCTAAACAACTCCATTGTGTTTCAATGGAGTTGCACTAAATTAGAACATTATTTTATTTTGTTCTGTAGACAGACATAATCTTCAATTTATAATAACTTCTGGAAGGTAGGGTCAAACCGTAAACTGTTATTCTATTATCATCTTATCCTTTGCATTAAAGAATTCAGTCCATAATCCAAAGACAAAAAAAGTCAATCTTCTGGCCCACTCCCTCCAAGCAATTGTTATTTTAGTTTCATGTAAGTTTTGCTATTGTGATTTCTATAGTTAAACCTTAAGGACTACATGAGATGTAGACTGAAACACCATTTTTATCCCTGCATCCAAATTCTCATGCTCACAAAAATAGCCAAAGCACTTTGGCTAGAACTTTTTAGCTCCACATGAAGGCACTAAACGAATTACAGTACACACTGTATTCAATAACAGTGAATACTTCAAAGCTTCCTAATAACTAGGGCATGAATGCAAAATGTGTTTCTCTGCACATCTAAGAGTTTTCCCCTTTCTCATCATGTTCTTTGAAAAGGTGGCTTTATTCAGATTTTTGTGACTGTTCTTGTTCTACAAAAGCACTTTTAGGATTTTATTGAGGTTTACATACACCAGCGTTCAAGACGAAAGGCTTTCATGTCAATTATTAATAACAAAATCTTTCATCTGTCTATTTAAAAAAATAAAAACATGATCCTTTTTTCCCCCCTCATTTTGATGTTTAATTTAGAATTAAAATCAAGCTCTTTAAAAAAAGTTTTCCTCTCTATCACAAGGGAAACTATGATGTTTTTAAGAATTCTCTCTACGAAGATAATGCCAGCTAAAAATAAAATAGAAAATAATAAAATAAAAGGCCTAATCCTTTAAAAAAATGTTGAGCATACTCAATGATTTCAACAGGAGTGGAAAGGCACTCAGGAATCTCATGGAATAAAAACACAAAATGCTGTTTCTACTAATGTATTTGGGGATAACCAGTTTGTTAGCTTTGAAAGCAACTCAACAGGGATTTCAAGAGCTGTAAAATTGGAATGATTTCTGACTCAAAGAAAACCCTGTTTGGTTTTGCATCTGTTCTTCCAAAGCACCTCAAGAAGACCTCAGACCGTTTGTGTATTATCAATGAGCATGAAGGCTTATTCTGGGATGACCTGGAAGTCACGGTGCCCTCGCTCATCTTGCTAAGTTGATTAGATTTCATAAAATCCACTTAAAATTCTAATTTTAAAATGCCATCTCATTTATTTTTATTTTTGGAGCACTAACTACCACAGAAAAGTCTTCCTCCCACCAAGACTACCATCAGGTGAGTGTCAATTCATAGAAACTCTCCTCCAAAACTTCTAATAGTTTTACCAGATTCCATAGTTAAAATTTGAAATGAAATTATTTCCTTTGAAATATAGTGCTTGCAGTTCCTGGATTTTATTTTAAAATGTTCTTGCCCTTCTAATTATATCTATGCTTCAATTAAGATTTGATGTTTCCAACATATACTTCATAATTCAATTCTCAGCTATAGATGCACCTTTAAGTACTTTTGTACAGTTTCAACAAAATAAAAGTCCTACAACAAACTGCACAACAAAAGTTAGGGTCTCACACAACTTGTCTTGACATCATCTCTCTTCTCAGCTTTAGGAATCACACATATTAAAGTGTTCTGCTGCTAAAATATACCCTAATATCAATTTCCTTTTGCTTCTTATTGCCTTCAGGACCACAGCTTCAATATCTTTTGGTGAAACAGAAGAAAATAAAGAGAATAACATGCCTGTGACCGCTGCTCTCAAATAAATGTTAACTGAGTAGAGAGTGCAGGAGCTCTACTCTTGGGACGGTGAAACTTGCTTGTGGACCACTGTGTCATGAATGGTAGAAATGCATATGAAATTTCCTCAGTGTCATTTTGGTTGGTTGTGTTCCCAGCAAACTCAGGGCATGTGGCTGTTAAAATCAGGGTTTCTGCCTGTGGAATAATTCCACATGCTGACTGTAGCGAGTTGCTCATAAGTGTGGTAGACCACTCTAAATTTATTTTGCTCTTAAAAAAAAATAAATCCTCACAACCTAAGCCTATGAAAACAGGCCTAGGTCTTCAGTTAACAGAAGTTTGAAGTACAAACAGGAAAAAAACCCAAACAAACAACCAAGATGTATTTTTGAACTTGATAAAATGCGATTAGAATTGTTAAAAAACCCCAAAACAACATAGAAAAGTCAGCAAATGCAAAAAACCCCACTAAACCCTCAAATATATTTTTTTCAGAACCTTTTTCCCCCTTTACACAATGAAGCTGCATCTCAGAACAGTTCTACGTTGCTTTCTCAGTAGCTAACTTTATACATAGATTGTCTCCAACTGCCAGCTCCTATCAGCAATAGAAGCTAAATTCCTCTCATGGTCTTCACACACACACACACAAAAAAGCAAGCTTCTAAAAAGTTTGTGAGTCTTTCCAAACTACCCTTTAAAAGTCCAGGAGAACAAGTCCATATTCAGCATTTGACAATAGAGAAAAAATAAAAAGCACTAATAAGTAGTGTTTAGATCAGATATTGGGGAGTGAAATATTTGAATTCCCATTTCAACTTCAGTACTTATTAATCATCATCTGTGACATGGCTTATCTGCTCTATATCTCTGTTTTCCCCTCAATCTTGAAGACAATAAACACCACCATTTCTGAAGAGATTTGAAAGTTTTATACAAAAAAAAAAAACAACAAACCACCGGGAAAGTATAAATAATCATTATCATCAATTTGGATTATTAGAGAGCTTAAGTGGTTCCTTTCTCATGTGACTGATGGTTGCCTTGGGAGGAAAATGGAGTCTTTGGGAGAGATTCTGCCTTTTGTTATTTTTTCTGCTTTTACTTACATACAACTACTCCTTACTAATACTGATCTGGAAATCTTAACCAGACTCTTAAGTGAAATAAACCACTCACCTTTTTATTTGACAGCATTGGAAACCTTTAATTGTAAATTAAATTCCCTATTCTTATTTTCCTTCCTTCCCCCTGCCACCCAAATGAAGAGGCTAATCCCATTTTACTCTTCATGAATGATAGCAAAGGTGTTCTTCATCTGCTTTAATTTAGACACCATCTGCCCAAGGTCTGAGGCAGGTACCCTCAGTTTCCTTTATTATCAGTAGAGGGAAACAAGCATCTCCAGAGACCAATTTATCTTATCTTGAGATAGGGGTGTCTAAAATAGGTCAGAAAAATCACACTCTGGAGATATCTATTGTATTTCCATGACTATTAAGGCAGTGTTAGGTGACTTGCTTAAACTTGGGCACATAAACTTTTAGAAATCCAACCCAGAATATTCACAAGAACTGTTAAAATGATCTGATGATAGTTGATCCCCTCAGCATAATTCTCACTGTAGGCTGATACAATTTAAATGTGACCGACAGTACTTCCTGTATCTCACAGCACAGAAGAAGTCTGGCACAGGCAGTCATAGTTAACAGCTATGAATTTCATGCCTGACATTAATCAGGAGATAATAGTTAAATTGTAAGCTTTGAGAGCCATCAAATGAACTTGACCCTGCCATCATCAGTCAAACATGCTTTGCTTTTACTTGCTCTATCTTGGGGCCTCCATACATGAGGCAGTGATGCTAAAATGTATCACTGAGTATCCCTTTTCCTGCAACAAGTTCCTTATTTCTAATAGTAGTAAATTAGTTACTATTGATTCTCAAACACCCTGCTTGTTCCAGACTAATCATTAACCTTCCTGTAAGGTAGGAAGGTGCCCTATTAAGAGGAATCAATTTTAGACTTGAGGCCTCACAAAGGAAAAAAGAAAAGTGGATATTTAGGGCTTCTCATGATTGCTCAGAAGCCTGATTAGAGGTACTTTTGACAAAGCAGTAAAGATGTAAAAAGAATTATTTTAACACAGAACTGTGGAACACAATACACAGATCTCCCCAACATGCGGATAATCATCACTGTAACCATCACTGAAATACAATTGCCTCACAGGAGACTGCAGTAGATATTTCACAGCATACTGCAACAGCACATAACAGTTTAGGACAAGAATTAGCTAAACATATTGAGCTACTGACATTCCTCACCAAGAAACTTTGATTTATATGTTATTAGCTGAGAGGCCTCAAGCGAGAGGGTAAATTAACAAGGAAACTGCCAACAGATTAAAAAGAAAAAAAAATCCAGCACTTCATTATGAAAAACCTTATGGGTACCTCCAGAAAGCTGTCTGAATCTGTCCTTCCCTTGAGTTTTCCTCTCCTGCAATCTCGTTACCATCCTAATCACTTCATATTTTGACTATTACAGCTGCTCCTTTTACACTCTTCCTAAATCCCAACTCTTCAGACTTCAGGTATTAAAGGTACTACAGATAAATTATAAACTGACCTGGAAAGTGACTATACTCTCAGCATCACTTGTTTTCTTTACTTATAAAACAGACCTAAGTTAATTCAATGTAACACCACTACACACCCCCTCACCCCCTGCCCCAGAAACAAACAATTGTTCTGGTTTGAACTTATACCACTTTTTACTCATTACTTCCTTATTACTTAGTTTCAACTGACTGTCAGTCTTAGCAAGTGTCCCTCACAACTTAATCCATAATTTTCCTCCCTTTTCATCCCCCATGAATACCACAACTCAAAAGTACACACAGGAAACTTTTTTCTCCTAGAAACACCTTTCAGGAATCTTTACACTTCTAGATCACTTCGGTTTTCACAAAAATGACTTCATCTCTTCTCTCTTTTGAGACATTACATTCCCTGTTACACATAAAAAAGGTAAAGTATAAAAAATTTGGAGTACTTACAGGAGTGAAGAAAGCACAACTCAAAGGCCAGCTGCTAAGAAGCCACATAAGATACAGCTGCCCACCACCCCCAAATTTAAAGGGATAGTCTGAAAAGAGGTGGAGGAAAGGAGTGCATTCCTTTTCTCTAACATGTTCAAACTCTTTATATTTTCACTGGAAATTAGTATTGGTTATGTTTTACCAGCCAGCATTTTATTCAAAGCATCATAGACATGCAGGAAACTTGCATTTAAACAACAGGACTGGGATACCATTGATCTTGTTTATAAGAAACAAAACAGTTAAGAGACTTACAGTAAAAAATAATCTGTCAAAAAAGCTCAGAATTCACAAATTTAAATGGGCATTTGTGTATAGATATTTGGTGAGCTGTTGCACAAATCCTTCACTTGCCCACCCGTATCTTAATTTACTGTGTTTATTAGGCTTAGGTCTATGGCTACCTCATTGTCTCAGAGTCAGCAATAATCTCCAATTTGCATTTTAAATGAGTAAAATAGGACTAGAAAGATGGTAGCAAGGGAAAAAATGATGTCTATAGACTTATTTCTCAGGCCAGTATTGGAGTGGAGAACAACACCAAATTCTCCTGATCTTTGGTCTAGTCTCCTTATTGCAGACCCAGCTTTAATATTAATCAAAGTTGTTGGAAAACAGAACAGCTCTTTGGGCACACAGAGTCTAAAATATGTGTATCTCATCTGAGTGCAAAAATGTGTTATTTTGGGCTTTGTATAGCCAGCATATTTGTCTACATAGGCTTGTGTGCTTGTTACATACAAACGATAATCTTAATGACTGGGAAAAGCTGATCTCTTACCTGAGTCTTAGGGAACTAAACTGAGCTACATGCAGAAGCACAAGGGCTACAACCTGCTCAAAGGTATAATCATCCTGACTAGTGTAGTAAAAACTGTTTAGGTCACACCATGGAAGTATGCAAAAGTCAACACTGCTCTGAATGTAAAATGAGACTGAAACCAATAGTTTGCCTGAACTTTGTTCACAAATTCAAATTCCCAACAGCAGTGATGCCAGATCTCATTGTTTTCTTTGGGACTGTTGTGATATTTGTTATTCTTCTTAAAGTCCCAGCACCTGTGGTCAAGGGATTAGATGATGAGCTCTGCTTTCTTCTACAATAAAAGTAACTTGATCTCACGTTTGAGAAAATGCTTCTAAATATTGCCTGTATATGGCAGGCTACAGACTAGTGTCTCTCATGCTCCAGATTAGCAGACACAAATCAGCTTTGATGCAGAAAATATATGACCAGAGTGCTGCTCATCCTGTTACTAACTCCTTCTGAGGTGTAAAAGCTTGAGCTGTCAACTATTAAGACTTCTGGAGAACTGTTTGTTGTGTCCTACTGGCCTAAAACACAGGCAGAGCAAATTCATACATACCTGAGAAGATAAAAAAACAGAGGAACTGAAAGGACCTCAAACCCATATATTCTCCAATGTTCATTTCCTCAAATCTCACCATTTTCTTGCTAGGTGATTTGTATGTGAGATGCAGGATGTTTTTATAGTTTAAGAGGTTACGAATACACATCTGTTACTACATTTGCGAAAGCTTCCTAGCGCTCTCCTTTCCATGCCGCGTTCCAAGAGTGCTGTACAAGTTGTGTACAGGATACAGTTCAATTTTTTGTCTTGTAATTTCAAACTGCTTACACCTTTAGTGGAATTACAACACAGTCACCTTTTTAAAAGTAAGCAGTCAAGAAGAAGAGGAAGATGATGATTTTGGCTATCATTTAGTAGGCACCCCAAACATGCTGTTCCTAAGATACTTAAGCAATATAAATGAAAGATAAAGAAAAAGAAAACACCCTAAAAGTATTCTTTGTGAGCATGTGTAAATTTTTCTGCTGTTAATTTTTCATGACTGGCAAGTAAAAGTGAACCTTACAGAAATCAAGACTACAAAAAACAATGGAAAGAAGAACAAAGATAATCTTATTGTATTTTCTATTTCTCATGGTGTTTTCCTGCAAAGGCCCATCTGAATCTGAATAAATTTGTTTATTATGCTTCTAGAGGGCAGAAGTGTGCATTCTCCTATCCAGTGTATATAAATGGGGCTTCCCCTTACCCATGAAACACTGTTTCTATTGTTGTTTGAGTCTCTTTTTAAAATAAAAGGTTTAAAATACAAGAAAAAACAGGAGTTCAGGAGTCAAATTCTAAAAGTTTGTCTGATCTTGGGATCTGTGATTTTCTCTCACTCTCACAAAAAATGTGTGACCCTAGTGCAATTGGGTTGGGCTTGCAGTTCAGAATTGATTGCTGCACAAATTGAGAACATGTATGTTAAATGTAATCTGTTCTGCAAAGCTTGCCTAAAAGTTATTGCTGTTCAAGGGACTAGTAACAGAACAGTACTAACTCTCAAAGTTCAAGTTCCAATTTTCCTACTGTTTGGAAGAACCATATTATTTAGTAACACCTTTAAATGAAATCCCATTTCAAATTTTCATATAGAACATCCTGGCTATCTTTCAAATACCTTATTCTTCTGATAGTTGTTTAAATCCAAGAAAAAAAAAACTGGCAATGTACAGAGTGGATTCTACCTGCTGCTCTGGGGCCTGAAATGAATACAACCAATACTGGGAGAATACATTTCTAATTTTGCTGAACCACAAGACTAGAAACTAAATAAGAATGCCAATTTTGAAAGAGCAGACTTCCTTTTAGGACATGAACGGAAGATGTATGAGTTAAGAAAAGAGTATTTAGGTGGTGTCTGCCTTGGTTTTACCATGCCTTCTAGTTTTCTTAAGGCAAACTATCTGCCTTGAATTCTCAGCAAGTTAGGCTCACAAATGTTACTGAAGTGTAATAGCTCCCCCTGTCAGGTTTAGATTACAAACTACATTTCACACACGTGTGTACACACACACACTCAGACTCACAAGAAAGAATTAACAACTATATTAGCATTTGCTGTCACTGCTTTCCTCTTTAATGATTATTACAGCAAAAGAAAAAATATATGCACTCGACACATAATGTGTTAAAGTCATTTTATAAAACTTACAAAGAAATAGATGTTAATACTAATTCTTATTCAGAGTGGGTGGGAGGTATAAAATTATTGCAAACATAAATGGAGAAATAAACTAGGTACAAAAGCTTACTTTTGCTTTAATTTACTGTTTACTTTTCAATCTTCTATCAGCTTAACCTATTATTTTTCTCTTAAACACTTAATTTGATGAATATTAGTAGCCTAAAACTGTTGTTTGCTGGCAACCTAGGACCAAGCTCTCTCTTGTGCTGTGCCATGTTCAGTCCACTTTTGGCTTCAGTAAAGCTGATGACAGAAGCCCAGAGTTAACAGCCTTAGCCTTCAAAAATGTATGCGTGTGACTGACGCCAATAAATCCTATAGGACAATTTTGAAAGTCAAGCTATTCAACTAAAACTGTATCTGAAAGGATAGAATTCAAATCCGTCATGGAGCCCTCAGTCTTAAAAAAATGCTCCATGGCTCTGTGGACACATAAAGACATCCAGGAGTTAGAAGCCTATAAAGATCAAATCTATCCTTCTAATAGTACTTATTAATGCAATCATACAAGGAACGAATTATAACACATTGCTGCACTAAAACAGCACTTCTTATTTTCTGCGAAGTCTACCAACTTTGACTGACTTTTACAAGAGTCTTGAAAGAAAAGGTAAATAAAAGCATACATTTTATAGGTAGATAAATAAAGAAAAGCTATAAATTTAAATATCTAGGATAACCTAATCTGATATATTTTATATTATGTCTCTGATACACATTGGAACTACAGAAGTATGATCTCAAACATGAAAGTCAGATTTTGGAGTGTTATGTGCATTTACATAATATTAATTTTGGGTCACATAACCTACATGGAACAGGGTGGTATACAGTAAATAAAACATCAGACTGTAACTTAATAACATGAGATATTTTTCCAATTCTGGAACTTGCATACTGGATTTTTTACATCTCTTTGTTCTGGTTTCTTCTACAAAATAGATATGCTAATGACCAGACTGAAGTCTTGAAAATCTGTGTGTGAAAGTCTCTCATAATAATCATATGTACTTATTCAAGAAAAAAAAAGTTGACATTCTCTCTTTCCCTCCCCACACCTTGTCCTCACCCTGGCTTATGCTTTAATTTAGACACAGAAAAATATTTGGCAATCTTGCAGTTATTTTACAATGGATCAGTTAGGCATCCTTCATCTTTAAGGCAAATTACCAGTATCTATGATGAATGAATTTTTTATTGCTGTTGTTCATACTATAGCCAGTTCAAACACTATTCAGACACTATAAATTAGGTCCCATGGAAATCATCGAGTTATTTAGGAAAACATGGTTATCATGTCATTAAAAATATCAGGTTCTTCAGTTTTTGCCTTTTCAGCTCTTGCTAAGTCACTTACTTGATGTTTTTCACAATCATGACAAGATAAGATTGACCAGTGAGTTCATCAAGTTCTTGAATACAAAGTCATATTTTGGAAGGAGCTGGACCCTGTAGTAAGCATGAGAGGGGAGGGTGTGTTGTTGGGTAGCTGTGAAAATAGAAAAGGTGTTCGCTAAAAAAAAAACATCCAGGAAACACTAGTTATGATTTTAAGAGAGAAGGCACTGGAAAAGCCAAGCAAATCTCATGGTGGAGTCTTTTTTTATCTCTTTTATTATCTCTGTAAAATAGGTGAGAACAGTGAGTGTTTATATGAAACTAAAAGACCACTTTGATCTCACTGTTGTGATGGAGGTGACAACAGCCGTAACTGTTGTTGAGAGTCTATCTGTCATAATTTTAGATGCTAAGCTTTAAGAATACACAAGAGCAGCTAAAATTGAGATGAAGATAAATGAGCTTATTTCTTCATGGTTATTCCATCTCACTGTCATTAGCACAGGAATTCTCAGCCATAAACAGCACCATATCCAGAAAAAGTTATTCAACAGGCACATATTTTTCAAGGATGTCCATTGCTAGGCAGTGAAAATGAGGCAAATATTCACCATTTTTTCTTTCACAACTTTTAAGGACAAAAAAATCGGGAACAAATTCTTTTTGTTTAATGCTTTGACATTAAAACATTAAACACTACTTCTAAGGCTGTAATCTACTGCTATGCTGTGCTGCTTACAATTGTAATAGTATGAGTGTGGATCCTTGAAAAAGCTGCAGTAGATTGAAGCTAAGGAACTTTAGCAGCTTGAACTTTTATATCCTTTATAACTGAATATTTTAATGCCTGTTTGTATGAAAATGGAAGAAAGAGCTGCTGTTCAACACTGCTTTATAAATAGGGATATGTTTTGTCCTGTTGACCAGTGCCAGAGGACAAAGCACTCCTGACCATGCCTAGAATAGATTGTTGTACACTTTGAGTTTCTATCTGTTACTAAGCAGAGGAAATTTTGTAAATGGACAATTAGCATGTCCATTTGACAGCCTACATGATCCACCAGCACCGCTGAAGAAAAAGATCAAAGCAAAGAATTCAGAGACTTGTGCATGCAACTGTGAAGTTTGCATGACGTTTTTCAGTTGAACTACAAATTTTACTTTTATGTAAAAATGTAATTTACATTTTTTGCAGAACTTCCCCTAAATTAACTTTCATTATTTATTAATTTAATCTGATGATGTTTTATAATTAGAACTGCTGAGAGATTGACTACAGCATGGCACTTTCCTATAATTAGAACTGCATTGTTCATGGTTGTGGAAGTTTTTAATATACTCACTCACACCTCCAATTTCTTGAGGAATGAAAAAGATGAAAAGAGCTAATGATACTGAAAAAACCAATATGTAAATAAACATAACTGTAATTTTTTCCCCCTAAAATCTGAATGAAAAGGAAAGTTTCATTTGAAGGAAAAGAAAAAGATAAGAGGTAAGGGCAGAAGAATAAAAGACCTTTCAAGTTGAGAAATGGCATCTGGACTTGGGTAACATGTTCAGTTCTGTAGAATAATCCTATGGACAGATATATGTTCATACACAAATGTTTCTATTTGTATTCTGTACTATGTTACTGCTTCTTTGCTGGCTCCTGACCCATCCCAGGCCTGATTACACACAGAATATGGGGGTCTTTTTAATGTTGTACATGGCATTTGCAATAGCTATGGAGCCAGCCATTTAGACACACAGTTACCACTGCTCCATTTACAAATGATAAAAGATAAGCATAGCAACCTACTTACCTATAAATACTAATAATTAATGTATCTTCAAACAATCTTCCTCTTTAGTTTTTAAACCTCTTGGTCATATCTTATATTTAAAGGGGAATTATACTGGTACTTTCCTCTTCACTTAGAATTCCAACACAAAATTTCAGAATTTTCCATTGGCATGGTTTTAGCTGTCACAACAGGCATTAATAAAACCCCAACAACCTACTTTAAACTTCTCATATGGAACATTAAGGAATTATATTTGTTACTGGCTAGAAGTTTGCCCATAGTGAGTTATCAGAAGTGGTAAATCATTAATATACGTAAACTAATTATGTAGAAGGGAGGTTAGACTGTAAACCCTGCAAAACAGGCTGTGCCTCAGAACATCACTGTGTGGTTATGAACACTGTGACTTTGTGCCCCTAAGAAGTAATAGTGGTTACACATGTAGGCCAAGAATAGTTAAATTTTAAGTGTTTTAGATGGCAAAAAGTTATTCTGACATGGAAAGAAACAGTAGTGAAGTAACCCAGACCTTATTAAATTATACATACACATTCCTTGGAGGTCTACTTATACAGCTGTGCATTTCAATATAGGAATAATGACGAATGATAGCTGCATACTGTAATAATCACTGCTTTTTATTTATAGTAACATGAATTGCTTCCATTTTGTATTGGAGTAACAAAGGCATAGAGCTGGTCACTGACTTTCTCCAACAGCCATTTCCAGCCAAGGAATGGAAGAACAAAAATGACTCTATTCCTCTTTAAAAGAGAAAGAAATCATGGAGCAAAGAAATCCTCAAGCTATATCTCTAACTTGATTCCCTTTATTATGTACCTGACATATTGCTTTGTACATCTGAGATTTTAATGAGCCCAGCAAAGACAAAAGAGGGATGTTCTGTTCTCACTGACCTCCCTGGCTACAGCAAATCCCTGAGGTGCAACACAGCAAGGAAGGGAGAGCAAGCAAAGTTTTTAACAGAGATAACATGCTGGGATGGCAAAGTAGCAAAACCTTCCAATTTCCAGATGGAGCATTGTTAGTATTCTGGATTTGTGGCACTGCGCTAGTTGGAAACAAATAAAACCGAGCAATAAAAATAGGAAGTTCATTTGCCATATGGCTGTTTATTTCTCTGTGCTACAGCTCAGAGATAAGTAATGTATGGTTTCTCAATATGGCACTTCCACGCACGCACTCCAGGTGCATACAATACAGCATACCTAGATTAACACGAGCTAAACTCCTTTTGATTACATCAAACATGTGGCATCGTAGCTTAAGGAATTTTCTCCTTCAGTTGAAGTATAAGATGCATTTGACAGCCAGGAAAGGAAAAGATACATTTAGGACTGAACAGAAGAGTAAAAGGGAAAGAAGTAGATGGATGTAAAAGCACAAAAATAACACATGTGATTGGTTGTTCAATGTTTTCTACCTGAAATCAGTGCTCAGGAACAATAGGATTCTGACAATGCAGACAAACCAAAATTTGTCTAAAGGGAAAGTGAAACGTGCTCAGCAGCACCCCTGGCTCACCACCATCGGGAAATTTGACTGGATGCAAATTTCTGGTACCCAACAGATAATGACCAGAGAATGGTAATACTTCCATTACACCTGAGACATGTAACAGTTGTGTATGGGAGAAGAGTGAGAGGTGATACACACACTCCTCCTAGCCTCTCCAAGTGTATAGTTCAAGGTAAAGCCTGTGTTACAGGCATTTCAAAGTCACAAATACAGAAAGCTATATCCAGCTAATGTTAAATTGATCTCCAATCTTTCCTATGCAGTATGGAGCAGCCACATCTCTGTCAGACTTTTTGTATTCTCTTAACAGGTATCCTGTGGTCTTTAAAAAAAAAAAAAAAGATACTTGCTAAGGATCTTAACATCATGAGTTACTTAATTTCCCTAACTTTATCAGAGCAGCTTAACCAAAGAAATGCTGCATGAACTTCACAAGTGTAGAGCATCTGGGTCTATGTGTGTATTGTAGGAATGTGTAGGTGTGCATTCCTCCACACTGCTACATGGTTGAGGATGTTAGTGTTACATTAGAGGTTATTTTATCTTTGCAACAAAACAGTTCAAATCCAGAGCAGGTAGCTTAAAGCAGCTACTCATCTCCTTTTTTCTTCTTTAGTCTTTCTTTGAGTTTTTCTGTCTTATTTCTGGGGCATGATGGAAGTTCTCATTTGGAGCAGGAATGAAATACTGTTGCCCAGAGACACAGAAGTATACTGAGGGATAGTCCCACTTCCAGAGTCATAGGTCAGTGGTGTAAAATTTTGACAATTCCTTACTATTGTTCATTTCAGACAGTCGTTTAAGTGAATCAACGATAATACATAATATTCTTTAAGTGCCCTTGAAATTAATGAAATATCAACCAAAGGCCTAAAATAAGGAAATAAAGATGTGGTACACACAACAAAACAGAAATAACCTAATTTTTGGTTTGGTTTGGTTTTTGTTTTTGTTTTTTTAATTTGTTGGGGGGGGGGGTTGGGGTTTGGTTTTTTTTTTTTTCATTTGAAGTGAGACCTCAGAGATCACAGAATCACACAGAATCACAGAATGTTAGGAGTTGGAAGGGACCTCAAAAGATCATCTAGTCCAATCCCTCTGCCACAGCAGGCTTCCCACAGGTTTTACTGTGCAATAAGTTCTGAATAGGTATCAAGAGTAATTTGAGGGGGAAAAGCATTGTAGCTCATCCATTTTAATTCTGAATAACAAGGCACAACTTATCTCCCTATACCTCTCTAGTTATTCCGTTGATAGAACCTCAGTACAAAGCACTTAAGTGCACAATTTTAAACCCAGCCGTAATCCTGATCGAATCAAGACATCTACCTTTGTGCTTAAAGCGTGTACCTTTTGGTGTAGGGGCCTTAATTACATTATGCATGTGAAAGGATATGATAATTTTAGTTGGCTTTCCCAAGAGAGCCTTTACTTAATAAAATAACTAGGTTTAATACTCTACAGAGTTGTATGGGAACAGAATTCTGCTCCTCCTTCTATAGCCCAGCACAGGGTAGACTGTAATTTAATTGTTGGAAGCACAGAAAGTGCTGAAATGGTGTATGTCTTAATATCGTACTGCCAGAGCATGTTTGTTTCTATTATGGAATATCTTGGGAAATCCACTGTGCTACGTTACCACTAGTTATTCGTAACAGCTTTAGATGAACTGACGTTCAGTAACAGACTTCAGCTGTTTTACCAGGCCAGATAAGGCAGAAAATAGCCAATTAATAGGATTTTTTAAAAGTGAAAGAATTAAAAAAAAATCAAATAAAACAAAACTCATGTTCTTTCCCATCAGAATCACTTGTTCAGTGAGGAAAATTCAGAATAATATAGAGTAGAGCAAAAATAAAGTAGGGCAGGTCTATTTGCAAAGCCCTTGAAGTGAGAGACAGTAGTGAGCAGAGGAAGAACTGCTAAATGCATTGTAGAACATGAGACATGATTCCCCCATAGGCAAAATTGTACAGATACTGAGGTGTCCATTTCAACTTGCGATGCTCCACAACATGTCACCAAAATGTTTCCTACAGAATAAGCTGCTACCAAAGCTAATTATAAGCAACGGTTCAAGGTAATAATTTGGGTTGGGCAACTGCAGGCAGGTGGAACCCCAGAGCCAGGTTTTTACCTGGAGCTGACACTGCACAATTTACACTGATAGCTGTAGAGTCTGGGAAAATTTTTTCCTATTTAATAGGCATATTTTGAGTAGTCATATATGTATAATATGATTCTTTGCATAACATTTGTTTCTTAAAAGTGTTTTTTCCACAGTGGAAACTGACAACAAGCCACTGACTGTTGACTGACAGGAGTAGTGTGACCAGCAGGAGCAGGGAGGAGATCTTGCCACTGTACTCTGCACTGGTGAGGCCACACCTTGAGTACTGTGTGCAGAGTTTTGGGCACTGCAGTATAAGAAGGACATTGAGGTACTGGAGAGGGTGCAGAGAAGGACAACTAAGCTAGTCAGGGGTCTGGAGAACAGGCCTTATGAGGAGAGGCTTAGGGAGCTGGGGTTGTTTAGCCTGGAGAAGAGTAGGCTGAGGGGAGACCTTATTGCTCTCTTCAGCTACTTGAAAGGTCATTCTAGGGAGGCGGGTGTTGGCCTCTTCTCCCTTGTGACTAGTGACAGGACTAGAGGGAATGGGCTTAAGTTGTGCCAGGGTAGGTTTAGATTAGATATTAGGAAGAATTTCTTTACTGAAAGTGTGGTGAGATATTGGAATAGGCTGCCCAGGGAGGTGATGGAGTCATCATCCCTGGAGGTTTTTAAGAAGAGGATTGATGTGTTTCTTCAGGGGATGATTTAGGGATAAGAGTAGTGTAGGGCTATCGGTTGGACTAGATGATCTTGAGGGTCCTTTCCAACTGTAATGATTCTGTGATTCTGTGACTTCAGAAAGTGCAAATTCCAGTAACAGTTCTGAAATAAAGCTGATTCATATCATATGAAGATCTGACCTTCAATTTCATCAGTATATTTGTTCTTTACCTAAATGGCAAAGAGTGACAATTTCTACTATTTAATTAATACATACTTTTGTTTTATGCCAGAGACAGATTTCATTAGTTTGACACTATTACAGAATGTTTTTGCAGTTCTCAGCTGGAAAAAAGAACCAAAATACTTTGAATAACTCTTAGAAAGATGTTAAAATAAAAAAATAAAATCATAACATAAGCAAGCATGCAGCGTTATATTATTTTTTAAAGAATTTTTAAATAGAAAAATGATCTTTACACAGAATATTAGGAGTTGGAAGGGACCTGGAAAGATCATCTAGTCCAACCCCCCTGCCACAGCAGGATTTCCTAGACCAGGTCACACAGAAGCGCGTCCAGATGGGTTTTGAATATCTCCAGAGAAGGAGACTCCACAACCTCTCTGGGCAGTCTGTTCCAGTGCTCTGCCACCCTTACTGTGAAACCTTCAAGATAGAGGATAAGATTCTATCCCACTGTTGTAATTTAAGATATGCATAAAGATTTGCAAGCTAAGGATTAAAAAATATCCATTAGGAAGTGTTAATTATTGTAGAGGCTTCCTAAAATTTTCTTCTCTGTTCACTATGGGCTTGATTCACAAAGGCATTTATGCAGCTAACTGCTACCTCACACACCTAACTTGCACAGTTTATCTCCTCATGGTCTACCATCAGATTGCCATCTTTTGGCCATCAGCTACCTATAGCTCTACAAGAACAGGTATTCCACGTTTCGTAATGTTTGGAATGCAGTGATTCTTTTACACCTGGTCACACTTCTCAGTGAAGGAGGAATGAATTAACAGCAGTGACATACTTGTGTGAGTTTCCTCATTAAGCTTAGGTAGCTGTAATTGTGAGTCTTCGAATGTGTGCAGTGGCAGTGCAGGTCTGGGCTGCAGTCACTTCGTGGACTGCAGAATAACAGAGAAATTACTGTTTTAATAGCTACACGTTCAGAATTGTCTTCCAAAAAATTTGGGCAAAGCTGACTGCTTTTCTTGCAGTAAGTTAATAGTTGTGCAGGTGTACAAGCCCTCACACATGAGCCTCAGTGTTAGTCAGGAAATTGCAGTTAAAAAAGTGATTTTCAATAATGTTACTATTTACAGGCTTAACCTTGTTTCCATCTGAGTCAGCAACAGACATCTAATGATTTCAATACTGGAGGCTAAAGCACTCAATACCTTTCAAACTATAAGGTCAGAACACAAATTCTTGATGTATAGACACCCTGCCAGGGAAAAAGGGGAAGAGATGAAGGTCTATAATATACACATTCAGAAATTTGAAACCTCGGTTCATCTGCATCAATTTTCCATTTAAATATGTATAAATTCCTAGGCAATAGATGAAGCTGGAAAAGTACACAGTTATTAGTCTAAACCTCAATTCAGTTCAGATATACGTAACAAACAGCACCCAACATCAATCACTTCAGTAGCTAAAGTGCTTGAATGGCTTAAGTTTAGTCATATGCTTAAATCACTAATAAGCAGAGACCAGACTCTTCTTTTTCATAAAGTTTTACACTTAACATTTGCCTAAATACTGACTTAGGCTCTAGGAGTTAAACCTATTGAATAATTTTTATTTAAAAAGGACAGATGTAGGGAGAGGGAAGAAATTCTTTCCTTCTTCTGAGAGAAGATAGAAAATCATAGAAAAGAGACTCTGATACTCCACGTAATCCCCTGGCTATCCTCCTCCTTCTACCCTCACCGTACTTGGCAGAGTTTATTTATTGACATTCACTTCAGAGGAAACAACTAATTTGAAAACCATTATAACATCTCTTCAATTTTCTGATCTTCAGACTAAACAAGCCCAGTCCTCTAAAATTTTGCTTGTAAGACATTTTTCTATAGGTCTTTGATCTTTTTTGTCACTTTTGTCACTAGACTGCTTCTACTTTCTTTACATCTCTCTTAAAATGTAGTAACCTGAACAGGAGATGAGTGCTGAGGGCTTTACTGGAAGATTGAAAAGATTACTTGCCATGATTTATATATGACACTTCTTTTTATACAACCTAGTACAAGTGGTAAAATTTAATGATATATGTACAGATCATTATGTCTTATAACCCGCAAACCATTTCTGGCAAATCTGCTGCACAGGCAGCCCCCCCTCACTTCGTATTTGTGTAGAAGTCATGATATTGGTCAGGAAAAATAAAAATAAACATAGGATCTTGGTCTGGGCCTTATTAAACCATCTGTTATTTTTCCAGACTACGATTCTAGCTGGGACTGTTTTGAATTCTAACCCTGTGCTCCAAGGCTCTCATAATTCATCCCAATCGGGTATAATCCACAAAAATTACTACATATGCTCGATTCCACCCTTCACTATGGAAAATGAGGAATAATACTAAACCCAGGACAGATCAAAGTATGAGTCCCCCCCTAACATTTTTGCATTGCTGGACTTTAACAGAAACCCATTTGTAACTTTTTAAATTCAGTTTTATAATTTGAAGTGATTTACAGTACTTGCCCATTCCACATTTTCTTGGTTTATTTATGGTAACGTCTTTCAAATCATGTCAGAATCTGATCGTGACTCACAAGTACTTCATTCCACAAAACCTGTTATCCTGACATTGAAGAAAACATGATTGGTTTGACAGATTCTTAGTCTGATGTATCTGTCAGTTGTTACTTATCACTTTTACATCCTCAGCTTACAGGTGGGTTGAGTATTGCTCCTTATCTATTTGGCCTAGAATTCCTTTATCTACAACTCTCCCCTGTTTAAAAATCAGATACTACATTTGCCTATTTCCGGTATTCTGGGTTTCAAATCATTCTCTCATTTTTCTATTCATCTGGATTATTTCAGCCTACCTAGAAATAATAGGAAAGGTTCATGTTTGTCACAGTGATCTCTAATTTATTCTTTGCTTATAAAATATTTCCTTTCTTTGGGCTGGACAGCTGAATATTTCTTTTAGAGAAGAATAGAGCAAAAACTCTTTGGGAATTTCAACATCATTCCAGTGGCAAATGAGGGAACTAAGGGAGGATTCTACTGGGCAGAATCAGAACTAGCAGAACCTCCCCAAGACATACCTCAACAACTTAAGTCATGGAGTTTACTTTATGGTTTTTCCTATTAACATCGATCCCATCCTTCAAATCATTCCATCAGCTGTTTAAAGAAAAAGTGTTGTGTATTTGATCTTCCTTTTTTCTTGGTGTGTAAGACAAAAAAGACATTTTGCATTTCAGAGAAGACACCTTACAGCTGAAGCTTGGTACTAGAGTACAGTAATGGAGCACCAGTTTAGTATGTTCACAGTACACAACTGTATTGCAAAGGTGATCACTTGCTCAAGTGAGCCCATCTGCTCTCATAACTGAGATGGCATGATTGCGATATGGGCACGGATATATACACACATATAAAGAACAAATGGCATAATGAACACTCAAAAAAATCAAATTAGCATGAAGATGAAATAGATTGAAATCTATTTCAAAAACATCTTTCAGCACTTGTAAAATGATCAAAATCTTGGAAAAAAACTAGCTTAAACTTTTTCTTAAAACAACAAATACAGTAATTGTAGCTGTCTGCCATGTGGCTCCCAAACTATTATAATAAATATTATACATTCATTTCTTCTTTCACTTTCTCATTTATTGAGCCCTATGCAAAAGTGAATTTAACATGAATGCAGAAACATCAGTTAGGCTGGGTTCCCCTTTGCATTTGGTAGGAACAACTTATACATTATTGATGGTTACTCTTCATTCATACATATGTTCTAATATTTTGGTATATTTTATGAACAAAGAAAGCGTATAAGCATACACATACAAGGGTAGTTATAAACTTAGTGTCAATGTAGCGGTTCTACTTTTTTGTCCTGATGAACAGAGAAGAAGAGAGCTAAGGAAAAGGAGAGGACCGATCCATAATAAAGGAGTCATCCAACACCTGGGCGTAAATGGAACACTTTAAATTTGCCAAAATTAAAAACCAAATAAAAAGACATAACTGCAACTCTACACTAACACCATAAGTTTCCAAGCCCACTTAAGACTGCACTGTAGAAACGAGGAGTTCATAAATGTTAAATCAGCCAGACTTTGCTCTGTGATGCAAACTATGGCTGTGACCTAAAGCAAGAATATACAATGCCTTTCAGTTAGAGAGTCTGTCACTCTCAATCCCTTTGATGCTTTTCTTTCACTTTCAGGAAGAGAGCACAGGGAGTTAAGGTTTGTGGCCTGCTCCCCTGTTGTCCCTCATTTTACAGGCACTGAAATCCAGATGAAACCTCAAGCCACACAAGAAACACACACACACAAAATCCTGTTCACTTTCATCAGTAACTTTTTCCTTTATGAAAGTTTCTATCAGAGAGCCCGTGAGCCTTATTATACAGTTATCCAGTTCTAGTTACCACATAGTCATTCAAAACGAAGCATTATAGAAACTCCCATAAAAGGTTTCTTCATCTGAACGAACACTCACCAAGGTCCTTTCTTCTTCCCTCTTTGAGGTACAGTAGAAGTGAATGAGTCTCTGCAGGCGGTCTGGCTCCTGCAGATCACAGGGGCCTCTGTGGCCCCTCATAACCTTCTCAGTTGCCTTTACTCTAGTGACAGCTTTCTTGTATAGGCAGGGAAGGCTGAGTCAGCAGCCTAGACCTGTCATCCCTTTGTTAGAAACTTGTCCACAACTATTAGCTATAGGCCTCCGTTCAGTTACCTCATAGCAAAACTTCTCCCTGTGTCAAAATTACACATATTTGTCACATGCCTGGAGTTTCTGGTTAAAGGTGATACAAAGCTTGCCATCTCTCCTACAACTTAAAATAGTTAAAATCAAAACAGGAAGCTGGGCTTGGGTTTGGTCAGAAGTACCTGAAACATGTACTATGAGAGCCTCTCCCAAGAAGAGAGGCAGGTTGTTCATGCTTTTCTGTCCCTCACTGTGTATGACACAGCTGGACTGTCTTTAACATAGCAAGGACTTGGGGCATCTTTAGAAATCAGCATAGGACTGTAGATTGTTTTCTTCTGTGTTTGCATTCTGAGTAGACTGCTGTGTGTGTTGTCTGTTCTTTGGAATAGCATTGCTTTTTGGTACTGGTGGGAATCTACTGAATAGGGTTAGAGCACATGGCAAAATGTCTGGAGTTTGGTCTGTGCTAATGTCCTTACTGCTGCTGCTGCTTGGAGGAAACAACTGGAGATGAATTACTGGTCTTAAATTCCCTAATTAACGAAGAACTGGAGAGAATAGATCATGGGCAGTAGGAAAGAAACAGAAGAAAAAGAATTTTTTCTGCTTTATGCTTCAAATGATTCATGACTTGCAATACATCATATGCAATCCTCATTCAACAAGATTCTTGATCAAGTATATTGCTTTAACTTTTAACCCTCTCTGAAAACTACATGAAAATTGAGTAGTGTTTCATTTTAAAAAAAAATGACTAATTGAAGACAGAATTTAGAGCCAATGGGAACTGGTTCTCATATTATTTTCACCACTTTTTTAGAGACACTATTTTCACATTGGTCACTTGTAGCTGATGCCTTTTAGTAGAACTAAAGAGTGTTGTGCCCCTCAGTTCAGAAATATGCCTTATTTCACTATAACTTTAACAAGTCTATGAGATGTATTAAAGTTTTAAGTGATGCAGAACTCAAAACCAAAACAGAATTAATCCACTTTCAGCTGTGGTCATCTCCACGTCCACCTGAATATATTAAAAGTTCTCAGGGTCTGTCTTATATAAGTAACATCTACATGGCATTGTTCATAGAACAACCGACCTGGAACAGAATTAGATTGTTTTCCTTCTCTTCTGTCACGATTTCTACAAAACTGATACCTTCCTGAAGAAGGCTTCCATTTAGCTCTCCTACAGGGAAAAAGCAGCTGCCCATGCCACATATATCAGTGAAATGCAATTCTTTCTGGGAAAGTATTTCATGTTGTGAAAGACATGGGATACTGTACAACACTGTCATGAAAAATATTAGAAAACAAGCTGCTGTTGGAAATGGAAGAAGAATTTAGGGAGGCAAAATTCAGGTAGATTGTACAGTGTAATTCCTAAAATTTAAAGGAACCATAACTGTGACACTGGGGTTGCAATTCATCCTGGAAACAGCAAATAAGAAGCAAACTGGAGTCATAAAGCCTACTATGCTATGTGGAAATACCATGTCACTTACCACACACGGACAGTGTGTATCTCCTTAGCAAGAGAAAAGCCACATATTAATTTGAGCTTTTGTTCTGATCCCCAGAGCAAATCCTACTGGAGTAGCGGAGTATTTCTAGGGAGGGTGTTCTTGTTTAAACTGATAATGCATTTCACAACAACATTTTAAATTTTTGTATTTCTGAATATCAGCTAAATCTCCTTGCCTAAGTAAACATGTTAAGGGATCTTCACCTAGGAGTGTTGGTATTGGGTGACCTGTTTTTTTTGATCCTTTAAATAGACTGCAGAGTTTCTAAGAAACATTGAAGGATCATAAACATTGTCAGTTTTCCCCTCTAAAAACGTTTCAAGAAATAGCTATGACATACAAAAAGGCTTCCATTTTTGAAGATATGAAATACGTTCAGGTTCTGCATTACACTGGGGTTTTCATTTAAATATGATTTCTGAAAACTAATAAAAAATTAGAAATGTTGATGCACAGAAAATGACAAGTGAGAAAAAATCATATAAAAATATCCAAAGGATAGCACAGGGAACTAAATGGGGGAAAATTACTTTTGCTTTGGAGAGAGCATTATGTAGGCTAGGCAATTTTATTAACACGGTTGGATAAAATATAAAGGGTTTTCCTAATCTCAGAGACTTCAAAAGAGACTTTTTTTGGAGACAATATTAATATCAAAGCCAGTTGTCACTATTATTAAAATGTTCTTTGCTCTTCATTAGTCACAAATGATCCCCTCGACTCACAAAAAGGTACTCGGTAAATTAAAAGCTTTTATGTAACACTCCAACAAAAGTTGAATGACTCCAGAGTTAAAAGGCAACTCTTGCGTCTGCCAATATACAAAGTGGTACCCAATTTCTTCCTTTTTTAAAAGAGCAATTTCCTTAGGGTATTTATTCATTTATAGATCTATTAAGAGACTGATTAGGAATGGACGGTTAATGAAATGCTTTGTCGTTCTGAGTTCTCACAAGCAATCATTAAAGGCCTGATTTTGCATTGTGGGCAGCCTGCTGGTGCCATGTAAAATCCCTCTGGAGGATAAACAGGTCCATCCATCTACAGGGCTGAGTGAAGCCTGGATTTATGTCTGCGTGAGGGCAGAGCAGTAATTCCTCATGTTGAGTACTTTTTCTAACACACTATGTCTGAGCACTTCAAAAGAGTTTGTTTGCTGATTGTGTTAGTCAGAACACAGCTCATCCCTCCAGTGGGCAGCATTGTATGATGCTTAATCGCTGTTTAATTGCAGTCTCACACTGCTGAACTTAATGGGAACTCCTCACTGACTTGCATGGTGAAAGACTAGAGGATAGGATTATGAGATTTCCTTCCTGTACACGGAGAAATACCACACATGATGTGGTGAAGTTATCATAATTTGCCCACCACTGAAAGCATGAGGTAACTTGCTTGAAATAACAGCCACGGTACTTAGGGGTTTCTTTCCACTGAGCTGTACATCTTTCTGAGGCTGAGATTTGGTGACTGAGGACTCACTGTTGTTTTGCAATGTAGTTATTTTTATTTCCATTTTCAGATAGCACTGTTGGTGGCACCTTTCTTCTTTGTACCTTTGCTTTGCAGTAATATTGGTGCCAGAACAACGTATTGCACTGAGAACAAGATCTCCAGGATTACATGCCTACCCTGATATAACAATTTGCCTTGTCCCTTCAAGTTAAATCACTTTGCCTTTTCATGCCTCAATTTTTCTATTTATAAAATAGGAAGAGAAATGGTGGGCTAAGACTGAATTATTACTTTTAGTCTGCAATAGAAAGGTAATGCAGTAGTACAAAGTATTAATTATTATATTATCTCTCTCTCTTTTTAATGGATTTATATTTAATTCAGTTAGAGAGAGGCACTTTGTTCACATAATAACATTTTCTACTGCCTTTGAGGCTCGTAGGAGCAAGCTTGTGGGAAGGAAACTGGTAAGTGTTTGAATTTAGAAATGCTGCTGGTTTCAGTGTATTTAAAATGCTGTTGAAGTCAGGACGATTTAAATGTGTGAGATTTCAAATGTCTCATTGACACACATCGCAAATTCCTTCATTGCCTGAGGGAGCCACAGCAAAAGGAAAAGTTGGAGTCTTTTACTTTCACAGTTAAGGCAGCTTTTTTTTTAAAGTGAGTTAATGATGGAGCATTTGCCTGTGTGGTTGTAACAGAGCAATCTGTCACTGTGAGAAGGCTCCTGGGGTGACTACCAAGACATGTTAACTAGCACTGCTACCTCCATTTTACATGACCTGTTACTTGCCCCAGTGTAGCAATATAGTCTGACCAGGTTCCTGTGTAAGTAATGTGAATAGATCCACATTTCAAATAAAGATATGGGCCAAATTCACTTCCAAAACTTGAAGGTAAGGGAACTATGTTGACGAAGGCAAGTTGAGGGTCTGTCCAATATTCTTTTTCTGTTCTTGTCCTACACATTCATATAATGTTGCTGTGAGTAGAGGTGCATCTACCGTGTTGTCACGGAGCTGGCTCCCTCTCACATTCCCTTTATTGCACACCCCATAGTGTGCTGTGCTCAAGACATATTGTAAGTACACACTCATTGATCGTTACTCCAAATGATGACAGATATAAATTTGCTGCCACTGCATCTTATGCTAATGTTCAAATGAAAATGAATAATATACTTTGCAGCACACCAGGTTGTGCTTTACCTTCCTGCATCCCTGTATGCATTTATTTGGGAATATGGTGCTGACACCAGCCTCCTGGGCCCATCTCCATATCTCAGTTCCAGAATGGCATAAGATTTTCATGTGTATGAGCTCCTTCATATTAGGACCTGTTTTCTTGGCAAAGGAACCAAGGTTTCTGGGCTGGAAAAACCTACAGAGTGGTTTGACAAAATTCTCACCCTGAGCATAAGAGAATCAGGACCATAGTTTATGCCTTAGCTAGACGCAGATACTAGCCTATTTGTTTCAAGGTTGCATTTTTTTGTTTAAATGAGGCTGTAACAGTCTTTTAGTTATGCTGGATTCAACATGACTGACATGGACTCTGCCATTCATTCACGTTCCAGGATGATGGAATATTAAAGTGGATGTGTTGGACATTTAGAACAGAAAAAAGCCAAAACGAAACAAGAAAATTGGTCTCCTACCTTTTCACCTTCATTCAGTATGTGATACAATTGTAAATGGCATAAGGATGGAGGAAGTATGTGAAATTCTCTATTATGGTCAACAACCAAATTCCTCAATTGATTCACCAAAGTCAGCATTTCAGCTGATGTTCACATACAGATAAAAAAGCCAAAATCAGAAGTAAACCAAAAATCTCATACACTGCTCCTGTTCCTAGAAGATAACACATCTGATATATCTAATATTTTCTCTGGTTTCTGAACTGATAGTCTGGAATTACAGCTGCTGGTTCTGAATGCTATTTGAAACAAAGGACCCCAACCTATGTCTCAGACAAAGAATAGATGGTGCTTTATGGAAATGCCAAGATGCAGTCATGTCCAGCTTATTTTGCCCTAAGTGACTTGGAGCCAAAAATAAATACCTTAATAATGTATCAGGGTAACAAAACCACCATATGTATTACATGTTTCCAGTTTGACAAGCATTTTTTCTATCACAGGCTGTAGCTGTGACTCAGTATTGTGGATATCTTTGTTTGCTGCTAGTTCCAGCAATTTGTGTATTCAAGCACAGTCACTTCCATATTCTAGATGACATGATGATGTACTCATGGTGTATTCCTCTCCCTGTAAACTGAAACTCAGGCTTGGGAGATTAATTTGGGGGTCATCTCTACTTTATTTCTGTCATGATACTCTTTAAGGACCAAAAAGTTATTTTCTTTTCACATCATATTGCTGTACACCCAAAGAAACTATTTGTTCAATGTGCTGCAATTAACAGTCTCATTTTATCTGGATTTTTATCCCATATCATCTACAGATACCAGCCTCAGCAAACTTACTCTCTTTCCATCCCTCTCTTAAGAGCCTGTCCTAAACTCATTCGACACATCATCCCACTCCCTCAGTTCCTTCTTGTGAAAAGATATTTTCCCAACCTGCCTTCAAATACCTTATTGCTCCATGTGATCTATCTCAGATTCTCCATCCGCTTTGTGTATCCTAACTGAGTTTCTTTGTGGCTCAATAAGAGACAGTTGACCTGGTACATTAGGCACTCCAAGCAACTGATTTGCCAGCCAGCTGCAACCAAACAGCAGGAATGACTGCTGTTTTCCCTGTCTTTCCCTCAAGGAAATAATTAAAAATGGTACTCTTCCACCAGCATTCATGGAAAATACCAATTACCAGAAGACTTGAAGGAACTGAGAGCCCCATCCAGTCTTAGACTTGATTGAAGTTGGCTCCTAAATGTGACTGATAGACAGACCATTTTTATGTTGAAAAGATCAAGTTGCAGTATGGTTTAGTCAATAGAACTTTGAAAAGGAGATCAAGGACATTTTTTTTTTTCTGGTAAAACTGAGTATTAACAGAACTCTGCTGAGATTTCACATTAGTAAAACCTTGTGAAAATTTTCTCTATGTTGTAACACATGCCCACACCTGAAGAGAATACAGATACAAAGGTACATTATGAAATTACCCAAAGTATGTGGGAAATAAAAGCAACACTAGGGGGAAACCTGCATTATCTGACTCCTTGGTTTTCCCTGTGTGAGTTCTCCTACAGCTCTGGATCAGCCATTACCTGAGTGTTAGGCATAGCTTAACTGGCAAAATCATCCCTGCTTTCTCAAAACCAGAGATACTTAATGCCTGCTCACCTACCGCTTAGCTCAGGCTATCCTGGGTTCTAATGAACATATCATGGCAATAGCTCAGAGCTCCCCATATTTCCAAAAAGCATATGTTAAACAATGTAAGCAAAGAGAAACCATAACAGGCTTCACTTGTCCTAACAGTCCATCTGTTTCCTACTCCCCACTGAGCACATCTCTTTTCCTGGTTCCCTTTCAGGTGCACTCTTACCTTATGTAACGTGCTTTTTATTGGAGATTCATGCTGTGACCCTGTCAGAATTGCTACAGCAGGGGTGACCTCGGTAATGACTGTCCACAGCCTGCCAAGCTAAGTTGGTCAGTGTTAGCTGATTAAACTTTTAACAACATCCCCTGTGCGATAAAGGGCAAAATGACAACTTTGCCCATCGTCAAGGTGTCTGTATAATAAACTAATTAGTAAACCACACAGTCTGTGGAGCTTTTAATGAGTGCTATCGTCTGGCCTCTGTAATAAAAACCCAGTCTGCCCCCTTTTGGGATTCAATTAAGGCACAGACTGTCATATGCTTGGCCTGGCTGATCAATGAATCCATTCCAACCTTTGTCGGAGCTGTTTGCAAGGTCAGTAGCACTAGCAAGGAAAGCCAGCCTGATGGTGGGGAGACATACCCAACAGCACCCAACAGGCACTAATATCAGCTGCTAATGTCCTCCTGGTCATTTGACATCAGCAGAAGTTTCTCATGCACAAAGGTTAGCTGAAAGAGAACATTGCAATATGCATATATATAAATATATATATGAATACTGATGTTTCTGAACAGAAAGGTTCCTATGTTATTTAAAATGTTCATTTTCTTTTTCACATCTACATATACCTGGGCACCTGTGATGTTTTCATGCGTCACAATATAATATCAAATGTTTGCTCTCTGAACTGTGTATATTGATATGCTCCAGATATACAAACAGAACAAACATGAAAGAGTAGTTCTAGATTATATAAAACACCCCCTTTTTTCAGTTCCTTGGATACAAATAATGCTTATCACTATACAATTTCAGAAGTGGTTTATAACCTTTAAAATAATCCTTATGATACTCCAATGCAATAAGCAACTTCATTTTGATTTTACAGGCAGGAAAACTGAGGCAATGACCAAATCAGATGCCCTGGCAGGGCAGTGAAGGTATCTTTAAAAGTAAGAGGTTTAGTCCTTTCATCTCTGACTTCTATCACTGGCAGAATAAACAGGAATTGTGGGAATAGTAGAGTGAAACCAAGACCTATAGTATGATTATCATCTGTCCTGACCAGTGGCTAAACACCTGAACTCCAGACAAATCTATCAATACCCATACAGACTCTGGCCACAGCCACACTGCCACCACAGCAGAGCCAATGATACAAGGAGCATTAGTTTTTATTACTGCTATAGCAGCACTATAGAACGAGTGTTCCCTCCAGACCTCTCAAACATAACTTCCTTCAGCAAACAAGAAAGCACTGCATTAGATTATATGGCCAGGACCATTAGAGATTGTATCCTTTTGTGAAATGTGTATGCAACATATGAGCAAAAACTGAACAGAGTTCATGTCTTCACTCTTCCCAGGTGAGAATCCTAAGTTCTAAGCCAGTGTTCTTTCTCTTCTGCTCTCTTTTTCTTTCCTTTGAATCGAATAATCTTTCCTCTGCCACTATCTCATAGTGTTTTATAACCTCGGGACTAAGAAGGTATCTTAAAGGTGATTTTTAACTTCTGTGATGCAAAGAAAGGAAAACAAATCTGGTCTTAACTGTCCTGCTGATTCAGAAACTGAACATGACCCACATGAATTTGCAGCAAGAGGTAGACTTCTGTTGGTCTTATAATGCCAAATAACAGAAACACAAGGCAATTACAGTAATAACAATACAAAACTGATGCCTAGTGTTTACATTCCTACATTCCTGCTATTTGCACTACATTAGAGGTGGAAAACAAAGGAAATGCAGAGCTATGCTTTTTTAATTTAGGCAAAATAGCTCTTATCTGCCATTCCTTGACTTTGCTGTTACAATATTTACCTAGTTATCAAACAAAAGGTCTATTAAAGATATTATTATTATTTATCACAACTTCAGTGCCTCCACCTTATGTCTCTCTGAGTATCTTTCTATGTTTATCTGGCCCTTCTACATGTAACCAATCTTGCATTGCACTATCAGTTTCCGCTATGCTCCTCTCTTAGCAGAGCTGTTACTTACAAGTCACAAATACTGGAGGTATTTAAGGCACCATTTTCTGTACAGCAATTCCTTTCGGTAGTGATAAGGAGTTCTCCTGCTGACAATGTTTACCGTTTCCTATCCTAGCCCCAAATCACCTAATTCAAAGTTATAGCTTCTGGTACCTCTTGGATACCTCTATTTAGCTCGATTTAACTAATCACATTATGAATGTAGTTCTGTCTAAATCCTTGCAGAGGACACATGTATCTAGAATTACAAAATGGGCCATGATTTTCAGTGGTTTATCAACTGGTATAGTAGCAGATGCCTTTCTACTGAAAAGGGAAATGCCCTGTAAAAACTGGCTGTTTAAAGGCCATATAACCTCAGCAGGCATTATCACTGTCACCCTTTTAAAATGGAGATGTTAAGACCAGAATTTTCTTAGGTTTGTCAATGTTTTTTCCTACTTCCATTCATAAGATATTGGAGGCTTGATTTTCAGAAGTAAGAAACATCAATTCCAGTAAAATTTTATAGTACAAGAAGCTTCTCAGTACCCATGGAAAACTTCCTGACCAGCAGATGCTTTTCAAATGTGACCATAGAGACTTGCTCAAAACCGGATAGTGAGATATAGTTACTGCTGAAATAAGAGTTAGTGACACTGAGGTTTTTAATGTTATTATATATTTGTATGGTGTTAAAACTGAAAAAGAGTATAAAGAGCAGGTCACCTCCCAAAACCTTTTTCTTTCTATTGGTCTGTTTTCCCTTACATTTTATCTCCTGCAGTTAGAACATGAAGGCACTCAGTTGTGGTGTGAGATCTACAGCCAGCATGAAGACATTTGGCCAGAAATACAGGATTTACAGGGGTTTTTTTGCCCTTTTGACCCTTTGCAGGGTCCAAGTGGATTCAGCAGGGCACTGTGACCAGACAGAGCATGTTAGTACACATTTAAATTAAAAGGAGCCAAAGAATATGTTTAAAATCAGATGCCTTGTACTTAAATGTGATTTTAAGTGCTTACTCCAGAATCTGGACCCTGGTATGTAAATTTTGCTAACGCATAATCTACAAACATAATGAATATATACATCTATGTACAGGTAAGGGAAGAAAGGCATTGCAGAATATCTACAGCATAGAAAAAGAAGTATATCTCTAAGAAAAAATCACTTGGATCTTTTTTGGCATGAACAGAAGGGAAAGAATGTTTTCTTCAGCAAGCCTCAGCAATCCCAATTGTATCACAGGGCAGTAGTTAGGTGCAAATCCAAGCTGTGCCCCAGGAAAGCATGCAGAATATGCCACATTCAATGAAACACATGCCTAAATGGTTTCCCAAATCAGGGCCTTAAGGAGGACGTTTCCTTTCCCTGCCTCTGAAATGACCAGCAGATTATTTTTTAAGATTCTCTCCCATCTAGTGTTTAACCACTCTCACTTTCTTCTGAGCTTGCTCACAAAGCTTTTATCTTATTTGTCAATGTTTGATATTAAAATAAAAAAAAGTATTAATCTCAGCAGTGACCTTTCTGCTTTATTTCTCTTGGAAAGGGATGCTGCATCTTTTGTAAGTAACTTCAAGGCAAGATATTGTGTGGCATTCAAACATATGGCTTTTATCCAGTTAATCATTGTGTATTACCTACTTTCATCACTGTTCAGAAACTTAATTCTAGGATTACTCATCCCCCCCAAAACCCAAATAAGAAAATCAGAAGAATAGACCCAAACAATAGAACTTTTATGCCAGGATAATTAGAAAAGGAACCTATTACCTAGGATTATAATTACTGACTAACATATTAAATGACCTTTAACATTTACCTTAAGCCCCAGATTTCTAGAAAACCAAAAGGTTATGAATGCCATATTAGTAATCTTTAATCTTTATTACTGCTGTGGACAGAATTTTAATGATTTTTAAATAGGCATCGGTCACTAACATATCCCTATTAAAATAAAAAAAATCTCATAAAAAATTAAATGGATTAAGACTTCAAATGTACCATCATCAAAAGTATTATCTAATTATGGAGTTCAGTGAACAGGCCAAGTGAAATGGTTGGTAATATTAGTTACTTACCACATGGGAATGCCCGGGATTTATGCACAAATAGATTCTGCTTCTGTTGCAACATAGTAATTAAGAATTTGTCAGGGAAATTTGACCCTCTAGGGTAGATATTACTTTGTAAAATAAGAATGGCAGAGCACTAGTCTCCTTGCTGCACATAATTTAACTTGATTATTTATACATCAAAGGGAGTCTGCAGTGACTGCAGTATAATATTTAAGTAGAGGGATATTAGAGAAAGAAGCATCTAGTGAAATCTTTTTCCCAAATCTCCGTGAGAAAATAGAGGAAATTTTCATAAAGCATTTCATTTTGCATATAAATTGGTGCCTAGATTGTGCCTGTGAATTTACTGCTGTCAAATTTAATTTTTCTTTAATTCTTCAGGCCCAGATGTGAGAAGCTCTGTGTGCAGGCTGCAATTTTCAATGCTTACAAGTAGCACGCGGATCAATAATGTGTCTTTATGAGAAATTACCGTTAATGCTATTGAGTATGCATTTTGCTTTATAGGATAATAAGGTAATATGAAATGCCAATTCATTCATTAGGAGAAAGCTAAGTGCTTAAATGAAACGGATGACAGGTCTGAAAAAAGATGTAGTTGTGGGCAGGAAGTCAAAAATGGATTTTTAATGACCTAATACCAAAAGATTTTTACCACTTATTTGCATTTGCTTCCTATAAACAACATTAACTTTAAAATAAAAATGCTTGAATATTTAAATTGCAATAAGTGATTCCACTTGAAGAGGTTATTTGGAAATGCTCGGTTTCTAGGAAAGTCTCTGCCTAGCCTGTTTGAAGACCACAAGGTGAAACCATTTGGTATAAAAATTAAAACAAAACTTGTTTAAAGTGACAGGCATAAAGTAAGAATATTGTAGGCATGGCCAAAACCCAGAGATTAGTCTGTGAAAACCAAACAAAAAATGCTTTATTTCTTTGTTTTAAGCACAGTACACTCACAGCTCTGTAAGGTAAAAATAGCAGGTATTGAAAAAAGACCATAAAAGTTTGTCCAGAGAAAAAATTCCAAATCAAACACAGATCTTGTTATTATTTTTCAAAAGACTGCAGATTCCATAGAGTATGATACTGTAAAATGAGCGAGAAATTAATTGTTTTCTAGATACATTCAGTGTCTGAAGCCATGGCCACATGAAGGAAAGTCAATAGACTTTTTTGCAAAACCTCACTTGCTTCTTTTTTCCTTCTGGCTGAGTCCTAACTCACTTTTCTGAGTTTTACAGGTTTCACCAGGTTTTTTCCCTCTTTTCTCAGTAATGGATCCCCCAAGTGCCATCCTTGAGGCACAAACTGTGCTGGTTGGCCCTGCCAGCCTGATCCAGTGCAGGTTGAAACCAGGGGAATGTTTATCTTCCTCCATGGGAACAGGACTAAAAACTTCAGGACATGACTGCTGTTGACTTCTGTGCCTTGAAGCAGGGCTAACTTTGCTTGGAACAGTTCTCTCTGTTATAAACATAATCCTATTTACAGAATCACAAAATTATTAAGGTTGGAAGAGACCTCTAAGATCATCAAGTCCAACCATCAACCTACCTCCACCATGCCACTAGACCATATCCCCAAGCACCACATCTATACATTTTTTAAACACCTTCAGGGACGGTGAATCCATCACTCCCCTGGGCAGCCTGTTCCAATGCCTAACAACTCTTTCAGTGAAGAATTTTTTTCCTGATATCCAATCTAAACCTCCTCTGATGCAACTTGAGACCATTTCCTCTTTTCCTATCCCAGGTAACCTGGGAGAACAAACCTAGCCCCATCTTGCTACAACCTTCTTCCAAGTAGCTGTAGAGAGAGATAAGGTCTCCCCTGAGCCTCCTCTACTCCTGCCTGCCATGGAAAGCTTCTGGCACCCAAGGAAAGCCTCCTACAAATTTCTGACTTAAAAATGCCATGTTTTACCTCACTGATGTAATTTATTGGGATGTAAATCAAGTCAGGAGAAAGGAGGAAATCCTAAGCCTGCACAGTGAACAGCACCATCCAGGTGCCACAGCTTTCCTCACTCCCAATGCAAAGCATTATCTCAGTTACAAAGAAGTACATAGGTAGCTTAATGCTAAAGTTTCCAATGTTGTTCTTCTTTCTAGACATATATGGTTACCTGGCTCTTGTTAAAAATCATGGGGTTTTTTCAATGACATATCCAAATCCTCCAGAATTCCTCAACAATGATTTTTATTTCATCTTTTATGAATTCAAGATTTTTACTCTCCAACAATAAACAAGATACTTTACTATCAGCACCTGAAGACAGGTTTGAAATCAGAGGGTTTATTCTTTTCCTTTTTTTTTTCTTTTAAAGAGCTAACACTGTACAAAGGACAGATACCAGAAAAACCTTTAAACTCTTATTTTTATTTCTACTTTAACTTGCAATTGCTGCTTTACCTAAACTTTTTCTTTTTTTTTTCTAAACTTTTATGCAGTTTTTCTTTTTTTTTTTTTCTTTTTTTCCTTGACCTTCAACATCTCAAACTACAAAGACAGGACTTTCTCTAACGCTGTTTGAATATACTGTATTTTTCTTTTAAGGAGCCTTCCACTGATTTTTATCCTTCAGGGATCAATAGTTCCTTCAGTTCCATAATCTGACGAGCTATAGTAAAAGGAAAAGGCCCCCACTTCTAGAGTCGTGTTAACGTGAGATGGCAACGGGTGTACTTTCACACTGAACTCACAACAGCCTAAGGAGAGCTTTAAAGTATCTTAGCCTAAGTCTCTCTCTTTGGGAGAAATGAGATATGGGAGGAACTTTAGTATTATTGTTAATCTGTATTACAAAAGCACCTAACAGCCTCTGCTGAGTTCAGGGCCCCATTAAAATCAAGGGTGGATAAAGCTGGTTCAAATGTGTGTTCATTTCAGCATAATGTATGCATGCCTTTGCTTTCTGGGAGTCTGAATTTTTTCCACAAAAGCAGTGTCAAGTTTGGGAAGGAGGAAAAAGAAAAAAAAAAAGGAAACGTTGATTCTACTACTAAATTAAGCACTACTTATTTAGCTGTTACAGTAACTTGGAAGAAACAACACTCACTGCTGTAGGGTTACCATCAGTAGTTGATTTCTGAGGACTTTTTGATCAAAAAAATTTGTCTACACATAGCCCTGTAATTCTTGGAATGACTCCTTCACCCATGTTCCTTTGCAGAGTACCGATACTTCCTTCCACTCTATCACATACTATATGCAGAGTTAACTTTCTTCATTTCTTCAGTACTGCTTACTTTGTCTCACTGACATTCAGACACCTTGTCATAATACTAATCATTCCTAGAGGCTGAGAAACCAGCAAGGAGAAGCACCTTGTACAGGGCTCATGTAAAGGGAGAATGGATCAGAGAGCTCAGGAGTGGCAGAGGAGTAAGCTTCCCTCCAACACTGGTTCTCCTACAAAAGAGCTCAGAAACCTGGCTGGTGAGCCTCTGGGTGGTGCTCTCACAGGGAAAGCAGCCATCACCTGCAATAATTCACCTGAAGTTCCCAAGTATGCAAGTGAGGGAAGTAGAGCTCAGTCCCTGCTCACGTCTTCCTCTGGCACTATTGTACAACTGCTAGACCATGTTAGCTTCTAAAATCCAAGTGGCATCAGAGAAGCACTGATAATTTAACAGCTCTTTGATATATGCTGGTCCTTACACTGGGATGGCACAACTAAAGTAATGCTGTCACCATTTCAGATTTGTTAGAATTGAAGCTGTGGTAGAAGAAATACTAACTAGGGTTTAATGTAAAGCAGTTAAATGGGATTCAGGGAAAAGATAATGGCATGTATTTATACTTAACACTTATTTTCTCTAGAAGACAATAACATATTGAAAACAAATTGTGACAGGTTTAACTGATATATGTCCTTGTAGCACCTGTCTTCAGTACTTGAACAATATGGGCAATTCAAGCACTCCAGTTTCTACTTCTAGCATCAAGGTACATGAAGTTTTTTGCTGGGAGAAGGTAACAAGCAACCTTGGCAAAAAAACCCCAACAAACAAAACATGTGACCAGCAGACTCCCTATGTTCTCTTACCTTATGACCTCTCAGTCTATCTCCTTTGGATATAGAGACAGTGGTCTTGACTTCTTTGACCTTGCTTACTACGTTATCACTTATATTATCCTCTGCTTCAGCTAGGCTTTGATGTTCCAGCCCATTTCAACTCTGTTGTTGATATCTCATGATTTCTCCTTTCCAGCGTTATTTTGAATCAAAACATTTCTGAAGTATGGTTTATACAATACATCCAAACGGAATTGCTCTGAAAAATATAGTTATCTTTTAGCAATCAAGTAGTCCCACTGAAATAAAAGAAGATAAGAGGCTGAGTCAAAGCCTATTAAACTCCCAGGATATTTACTCTAAAGGGTTTTGGGTCAGGCTTTTGACATACTTCATCTTCTATACATTATCTGAGCCTCTAACAAAGATATTTATGACCAATTACTAACAGTAATGACTGTGGAGGTTACTGATGATCTATAGACTGCAGTGGGACAATCATTGCAATCAGACATTCTTCTCTTCTCATTGCAGAAGTCAGGGTAGTATTGTTGTATTGCTACTGTTAAAGCCATTGTGCAAGTGATTTCTCTTAATAATCTAATAAGTGCTTTGGGATCCTTCTGAATAAATGGATTTCTAGAGCACATGCATTCCTTTTATTATTACTTATCTGCCTGAATACTGTCACCCAGAAATAGGGATTCTCTCAGTTTATTTGGTTTTGAAACAATATATAATCAGTTCAGCTATAGATCTCAATCATGTAATGGGAAGCAAAGCACTAGCTGTTACAATATATTAGCCAAACGTATTCAGACAAATGGATCCAACAGCAGCTTACCAAAGAGAATAAATTTCTCTAGTCCTGTAAGAATGTAGGGACCTATGGGGTTTTTAATCCTGGTGTTTTTATGAAAAAAAGCTCCCAGTCCCATATACAAAATGTCAGGATGGTTCCTCTGTCTCACTCGCACAGGCAGTTAGTCTCTTCACCTGTTTGGATGTTGGATGCAGTTTCACACATTCCTTCCCTAAAATGAGGCCCACATTAAACACATTTTCCCTAAACTACCATTATCTCTTTTGTGTAGTTAGCTGAAAATAGAGCAACTAGTTTAAGTATAATTATTCATAATTTGTTGAGCACTGATAACATCCATCATTCTTTTGTCAGGAGAAAACTTGATTCTTACACCGAAAAGCTTACCAACAAAATCAAGGAAATTCATAATTGATACTAAAAATACTAGCACAACATAGTCCCCTAATTAAATCTATGGTGAATTTTGACTGATATTTGGTTTTATTTCCTAATTTAGGCCAAACAAATCCCATATGCTAGAGAAATTCAGATTTAGAACCTGACTTTTCAAATTTACTCTATAACAGCATTTAAAATATTTGAAGCCTAGGAGTTTGAAAGAGGGGGACAGAAGTCTTTCTTGATAACTACAAGTTCAATACATGCCAAAAATTATGAGATAGCAGAGCTGATTTTCTCCTTGTTTTAAAAGTTGTAGGTAAAGACAATGCAAACATACACTCTACAACTGTGTGTCTATATCTGTCTATATCATTTATGTTTTATATTTGTGTTGTAAGCCACATAGTGAGTTTTTCTGTGTGTGGATTTGCACAGTTGTAGCCACAGAGAAGGCTTCATCAATGACTTGGACTAGCAAATATTGCTCCAATAAAGATACATACATAGAAGGAAGAGAAATTTGGAACTATAAAGGACAAAATAAAAAGAAATTCATTCACTTCAAATTTAGTCTAATTATTTAGCAGAGTGCAAGAGTTCTCTTTTCTTTTCTGGTTTGGTACTTTAGTGGCTTCAGAAATGCCAAAGGTTGCAAAAAGTATATTTAATGCCTGTATATATTAAGAAATATGATACATCATAAAGCATTAGAAGCTTCTGAATGATGTACTGGTAGGTAGGTGTAGGTGTTCCCTTAACTCTATTTCATTGTACTGTTCACAAGCAGACACACAAATAATGTTTATTGGACTGGTTGCCTGGTAAACTGCTATTCTTAGTGGTTTAAATTGTTCTTCACCTGAGGACCACTTGCCCTCTACTTGATGCAGCATGACATGCAGTTCACATGAGCCCTCTATGTACTATTCAGTGGAACTTACGAAGTCTCACTCACCTTGCTCTGAGTCCCTGGCTCTGATGTAGTTTCTGCCTGGGTAAACACATCCATATTCTCTAGCACTTCTATGGAAAAGAGTGGTCATTATTTTACAGCCTTGTTTCCTGGCTGAAAATGTATTTATCTGGGTAGACCTGATCCATCCAAATTAAAGAACCAATTATGAACCATGAAGCAATGCTAAATGAGGGAAAACCAGAAGTAATGAACAAGGAGGTAGAAAAGGGACAGTGGAAAGAAATCCTTGCTTAGCTATGGTGCAAATATGTTTTTACTGGCTTGCCTTGCTTCTCTACTGAGACTGGATCTGGCATGTATTTCTACAGCAGCAAGGAAGAGTGGTGACACATACACAGCTGTGGCTTTCTCATGCCCATTTTTTGTGTGTGCTTATTTACTAAGTTGTTGCTTTTCTAATTATTAATTATTAGCAAAATTAATTTTTTTTTTTGCCTGTAGACAAAGACTAGCAGCATCTAACCTACCACAGGAGAAAAGAGAAAAGACTATGTTTAATTACAAAGTTAGTCTAAAAAGCCAGGAAATTCTCCTTCACTTCAGGAAGGAAATAAACGGAAAGCTGTCATTAAGTTCACAGCCTCTGAAGAAAATTGAAATGCCTTTCACAGAAGCACATCTAAATTTTTGTTGTCTAAATACTTACTCTTTTTACTTTACACTTGATACAAAAAGCTGAAATTTCCTTCTTTCAAAAAAAAATCTCATGGAATGAGACAATGGAATTTAACAAATGGAGAAAACAGGTGAAGGAAAGACAATACTTCCACTTAAGACAAAAATGTTTGTCTTCTCTTGGCTCATCTTTTTGATAAAAGGCTTTGCACCTGCCTGAACCAACATCAACTATTAGTGTCAATAAGCAGTAGTTTTTACCTTACTAACTGATAAATCAACAAGTCTGTAAGGCACTCAAGTCCTCCTGCAACCTCCATCTTAACAAAATCTTAGTTACATTAATAACAATTGCTAGGGACTCTGAATTGATATCTATTCAGTCTTAAAAAATCTAAATTAAATATGCAATTGAGAAGGAAATGCATTTACAAGATGTTGCACAGTTTTAAGTTCACGTTTCAGTTAAATGAGCAAGGAGCTGAAGGTGGAGGTTGAAAGATACATAATGTAGTCAGTCTCTCTTTTGCACAACTGAGGTGTGAGAATATGTGGCAGCTGTTAATAGTTGCAAACACATTTGTGAGCAGACCTTGTGGACCCTAACTTCTGAAAAACCAAGAAAGAATAGGGGTTGTTTTTAGTGTCATTTGCTCAGTTACATGGGCTAGAAGGAATGGTTTCTTGATACTGAGAGGTTTTCTTTGTTATTGCCCTGGAGCATCTACATTTGAAAATGAACAGTCCTCAGAAAAATCAATAAAACATGAAATAGAATTTTTTTCCTCCTCCTTAATTCTACACCACCACCACCCAACACATCATTCAGGTTTTAGGTGAAGGGTTGAGTCCTGTCCTCTCCATCAACATTTTCATAGATTTGATTCCATGCTTCTGCAAACTGTATCTCTTGCCATCATACAAGAAATCAATCACGGTGTTGGGAGACTTGAAAATATTCTGTTTCTCAAAAGAAAGGATTGTATGGTTGGAAAGTAATTATACTGACAAAGCTATTCTGGGTGGACAAAGCTAACCAGATCTCTCAGAGTGTGACAAAACACTAAATTGATCTGAGCTGTCTAGAGACAGTTTAAAATTTCTTCTTGGGATGTTCTGTTTTAACACCTTATTACTGTAACTTCTCAGTGACTGCATGTCACGATCATGAGTAACTCCATTTCAATGTGTATTTATTTTCTGTTAATGCTAAAACTTAGGAAATTCAGAAGGATGGAAAGGGTACTTGGTTCCATCCCTAAATGTCAACCATGTAAGTGCTTTGACTTTTATTTTCTATTTGCTTTGGTCAGTGTAAATTTCTATGGGTTTTGCTGGTTGGGGGAAGGGGATTTGGAGATGTGCAGTTCTTGGTTATTAATATTTGACTTTGTTAGTGCTATCTGTTTACCGTATGGCTTCTGGAAAAAGATAGGAAATATTAGCTTGTGAGTCCTTAAAATGCATGACGTGTGGGTGCACTCCTTGTCCCTACACATTCTTTGCACTGCTACCTCATTTAGCCTGTGAAGTACCATTCAGGGTTTTTGATATTGTTTTTTGAAACTACTTCATTTTGACTTCATTATTTTACTCTTTTTGCTTTTAAATACATTTGAATGGTCAAGTTTGTTTGAGTGAATTCCACACACATTATACACCCTGCTTTTTTGCCATATTTCTGGAACAGAAAATACAAAGTCTGTTTTTAGGCTCCATTTACATTCACAAGGCTGGATCCTGCACATAAATGAATTTTTATACTAATACCTGGTATTTTATAGAAATCCTTTGCTCAGAATAAGTTACAAGACAGCTATCTCCTGAAGCAGAAAGTGCTGCTGTTAAGAAAGTGCTAATAGGCTAGGTTGAAGATCCCTTGAAGGGTTCTATTACTTTGGGACTCCTTCTACCAAAGATCGAGAGGGACCCAAAGAAAACGTCAAATATCCACTAATATCAAGGACATGGTACCCATACTTGGCATGGTATGATATTTATTTCTATAGGACATCCCCTTATTTTACAGAAAACTGAAGTTGTGTGAAGCCTTTTTTTCTTTTCTTTTCCCCAAACTGTATGTGGAAACTTTTTGGGGTTGGAGGTGATGGTATATTGTACTGTGAAAAATTAGTTTATGCCCAAATGCTTTCTGCAGTCACAAAACGATTCCTCACCTCTTCTTGCATGAAAAGCCAAGAGTCAGAGGGAGGTTCTCCTCCGGGTTTTTTCACTGAGAACATTTATGCTTTCCATAGCTGGATTCAGGTCTTAATTGATGGAGCAGGACTGTCACTGCACAGAAGCTGTCCTGCAGCATATTTTCAAACAAGCCATTTTTCTTGTTTATCTTTATTTTTCCCTCTAAAAAATGACTAGAAAAAAAAAAAAAAAGAAGAGGACGTGGATGTCAGTTAAAGTCAACGTAATTCTCTGAAATGCTGCTGTGATTTTTGTTATTTCATTGCCACTAAGGAGACTGTGCAGTGTGATGCAGTGTGTAATTGTGCGGGCAAGCCACTGGGTGTCAGCAGGAATGTAAAAGCAAGGCAGAGACACTGGCATCCCTCTCTCCATAAAGTACCTCGATTGACACTACATTTATAACAACGCTGAAAAGCAAATACCAGGCAGAGCTTTTTCACCCTGGAACATGAATGAGCAAGTAGTGCCTACATAACTCAGTCTGAAGAATAAAACTCTCTTAGTCCTTCTTCTTCATCATCCACTACTTTAAGAGCTGATTTTCAGCAAGTTTTTGAAACCTGACGATGAGCACAACCTGATGCTTCAGCCAGCTAGCAGGATTGCTCAATATCACAGCAAAAGCATCATTGAAATGCATGCTGGAGCATAACTGTCCTGGTTTGGGTTAGAATGTCATGGTTTGGGTTAGAACTGAATTAATTCTGTTCAGTGACTTTATTTTCTAAAAGGTATTCCATCCCATATACATTATATTCAGTATCAGCTTTCTTCCCCCCCCACCTTGCCAAAGCTGCCTGCTAAACTTCTCCCCTGTAAAACCTGAGGGAAGGTCCCTGCCACCAGGGGGAAATGGAAACCGAGGTTTTTGGGACCCTGGGTGGGGGGCTGGGGAGTTAGTTCAGTGCTGGGGGCTAGCTGGTACACATGTGAAGCTGTCTTGGACTTGTGCTGGGGAGCCGCACACGTGAAGCTGATACTGAGACTGGGAGCTGGCACCGGGACATCTCGGGACGTTCGCAATTTTGGTGGTGACGTAATTATTATAGAGAGGGGGAGTTGGGTTCAGTATTTGGGTCCTGTATATATTTATATATGTTTCATTTATTATTGTCATTATTATTAAAGTAGTTTTAGTTTTTACTTTCCAATCCAGAAGCCTCTCTGCCCTTATTGTCCCCTATCTCTTCTGGTTGGGTGGGAAAGAGGAGTAATAAGGATTTTTCTGCCGTGGGTCGGGGTCAGCAAAGCCTCTAACCACGACAATAACACAGAGTCTTTTAACACATGTGCATTCCAGAGAGGAGTGTAGAGTTTGATTATCCTTATTGTTAAACTGTACTAAAGTTTTGCACAGGATTCACTGGATTATTTTATATGCATTTCAATATCACCCACAGATCATGCTCTGCTCTATGAAACGTCTGTTCTGTTCAGCTAACTGCGATACCAACACAGATTAATCCTTTGTTAACCTAGACATCAATCCTCAACAAACATCAAGGACATATCTTTGTTTCAGATCCCACAGAAACAGTGAAAATCTAGGTCTCTGTGTCTTTTTAAGGTTTGCTTGTTTGCTGTTAATGGTACAAAGATCTGGCTGGTTGTGAGAGACAGAAACTGAGACAGATAAACTTCAAATATAAAATTGAAAATAAATTCAACTGGTTTTGAAACACAACATTAACATCTTGCAGACATATTATTCTGTGTCCCAGTGTATGGCTTTTCTAAATCAGTAATGGAAACAGTAGGATGAAACAAGGAAGAAGCAGACACTGACACTTTCCTGCTGTATGCATTTTCCCCTAGAGACCTCTAGACTCACTACTTCAAGGTAACACCTGAGAACCAAAACTGCGTGCATTACAAAACATCTTGAACCTTTGCGGTCTTCAGTGAGACCAGAGACCACTGAACTTCATGCACAATCAGGTGTTTACCCCATACATATTCTCCATGTATTTCTCTGTAAATAACACAGGGATGCTGTCACAATGGACTCAGTCAACAGCTGCTGAGAAAATGTTCTTCCCCTTGAAGGGCATGGATTTCAAAACACTGGCAACAAAGTATTGGCTTGTGTCTCATTCTGCATTATAGCCTGATTTAAATAACTATACTTTATTCATAATGAACAGGAATGCACCGATTTACTCTCTCTTTTCCCTCTCCTCCCCTTTCATTGCCCTTGTAAGGTGCAGAAGTTCATTTTAATTCCACTCAGAATTACTTCTCTAAAAATGTTGGTAATTCCGACAAATCATCACACTTTACTGTAAAGGCACCCAGTGAGCAACACTATGAAGGTTACAGGAGAGCACCAGCTACAGCTCTGTTGTTTTCATTTGCATACAAATTGTCAGCCAGAAGCAAACATTTTCTAGCACTCTGACGTATAAAACCAGCTTTTTGGACTGAATTTTAATTTTATTTTTATTCACAAGATTTTCTAAAGAAATAACATTTTTTTAAAAAAGCTGAAGATCTGAACTCACTCAAGGTAATTTCTGTAAATGACAGATATTTTGAAGTTGTTTTATAAGTTCTTCATAGTATAGCAGCATTTGTGTTCTAGCAATCAGAGATTAAGACCCTATTATGCCAGGTGATTAACAAATGAAGACAGTCTTTGGGCCAGAATCAAAACAATAAATCTTTGACAAGAAAAAACCCAAGCATACAGGAAGAGAGCAGGTGAGAAACTGAAAAAAAAAAAGTATAAGAAGCGTTTTTTTTGCATAACAGATTTTATCACCTGTGCTAAAACTATCAGATGATAAAGTACTACAACGGAGATTTTAGAGGTACTGGAGGAGACTTGGGAGCTTAATAGATGTGTCTGTTTCTTTCAGCCTGCACAGGAGAAACTATGAGCTGAATTATTTCCGCCCCTACCCATGAGCTTCATTTGTATACTTCTAACAACAAGAGGCAACCATTAATAGCAATTGGTATGAAACAGCAGATAGCATAGAACAATCTGAGTTATAACATACCTGCTTTATCATTCTCCAGCACACCTCATCATTTACAAGAACTTCACTGTTCACAAAAGCTCTTTTGCCTTGCCCATCAGATAATGTGAAATGGCAGGTGCCTGGCTATTAAACCACCTGACACCTGTTGTGGTGATGAACTCTGAACTCACCTGGGGCTGCCAAGGCTTTTGTTCAGGGGATGACTACTATCTTGTCTCTACCTAAAGCGGCAGGCTCTGGTTCCTGCCAAAGCTTGGATGGAGGCAGCAAACATGAAGCTCTTGTGGCAGGAGGCTGCTTGCAAGGTTATATGTTGATTATTTTACAAGGTAATGAATTTTGGTAGTGCTGTTTTTCCCCAATAAAAGTTGGCTACCCATAAAGAAACTAAACAAAACTGTAGTATTGTACAAATGAGTTTTGAAATATTTATCAAGGTTAAGTCTGTGACAAATGAAGGTCAACGAAGTTTAATGTTGCCTTGTCTACTTATAGTGGTAATTCTAATCAAAATATCAGTGAAATACTAATGTAAGTGCTTTTTAAAAGCTTGCAGCATTTTGACATTGGACATTTTATTTTCTTTCCTCTTGGACTGTGAAAGATTAGGCACTCCTGCATTAAACAGGGAATCCTGCTGTGGCAGGGGGGTTGGACTAGATGATCTTTCAAGGTCCCTTCCAACTCCTAACATTCTTTGATTCTGTGAAAAGTTTGCTTGGAGAGATTTTATTATGTTTTGTTGTTGTTGTTGTTTAGGGGTTTTTTTGATCTGTTTTCCCTATTTGTTCTTCTTTCCTTCCAAAATAAAAAGTAAGTATAAGATTCTCAGCTGGCTTAAACTGGCAGAGCTCTGTAGTTAGGGCACAGCATTGTGCTCGTCTACAGATGTTCAAAATAAAGCCTATAAATCTGATAGCTGCTGAAAACCTGTATCTGTTGGATATTTCTCAACAATGTATGCATATATATATATATATATATGCATATATATATATGCTATCTCATTTTCACACACTTTGAGGTTACCATGTTATTTCAACTTGACTATTGCTGCTATCTGAGTCAACTAATGAATTAATTTCTCTTGCAATGTTTGTAAAGTTTGTCTTCCTTGCTCCCAAGGCTCTCAAAGGCTTTCCTTTCGGTGTGGTATATAGACTTAAGTTGTGTCTGTCCAGACAGGCCAGGATGTCTTGACTTAAAGAGCAAACTTCCTTTATGTTTGATGGCCTACCGAACTTAACAGCTGCAAATTACTCTGCACAAAATGCATTTGCATGTATGCATGGGTGTGTCTGTGTGCATGTAAAATCCAGGGTTTAATTTACAGCAATACATAACCTGAACCTGCTCATTGGCTGACTTTGTGACAATGTTAACATCTGAAAGTTGGGAGAAAACAGTCATTAAAATAGACTTGTTATAGATTGTTCTGAAAAGCTTCTTTAACCTGAAGATTATCAGCTTTCAGCTAAGCCCCAGCAGAGACCTTTTTATAGATATCACATAATTGACTGATCAGGTTTTCAATATGTAAGGGTACCACATATATTTCACTTTGTGGAAGACATTGCCCTGTAACTTCAAGTGGGATCCATTTAACCAGTGGTAAAAGTATCAGTTGCTGACATCTAGATCTGATATAGCCACTTAAACTCCTTTTATATTCACTGGAGTGATTTTAAGATGCAAGGATTGGAAATGTCTAAAATAAGTCAGAGGAGTTACGAGCTAAATGTGGCTGTTCCTCTTTATCAAGTAGAAAGAGCATTTAAGATAGGTGGCTGAGGTGTAAAAATTTATGCTATAGCCATCTAATTCTAGGTGAGGTGAATCCCACACTAACTGTCTTAAATAAACTTGTCATTGAATGAGTGTCCTTAAGAGTGAGCATGAACAAACTCACAGCTCTGAATAGCACCTGTGTTTGCTCAACTTTTCACTTCAAATTGAGCACTCCAATATATCATCAGTTGAACAGAATAAAAGATTGGCTCTGCATAGCAGTATATTTTGTAAAAATACGTTATAGTATACTTGAAAACCAGAAATCTTAACTGGTAAAATGTGAAATAAACATCGGTAGATTCAGGTTACTATTCTTAAGACATCATATGAAGTGAAGGGGTCTTCTTTATGTAAATACTGCAGGGACTGGAAGGAAACACATCTGCTGTATCCACACAATGTGACAACAAACTGCATGGACCTAACCTTTACATCTGACTCAAACAGCCTAGGAGAAAGATCCTGTGAAGCTATGAACTAACTCATGCTGAAGTACCAAATTGCAAGGCAAAAATATCTCTGGGTGTTATGGACCCCATTCTCTACTGTGAGCATTTCTATGTACATGAATTGGACACTGCTACAAAACCAGAAAGGCTGCAGTACTGTCAGCTGCTGTGCAAGGAATAATAAAAATCCAGATCTTTTGGCTGGGGTACAACTCTCTAAGAGTACTATCAGTACTCAAACATAAGCATGTGAAAAGCATGACACAAATACCTATCTCACAGAGGGAAAAGGCATGTTATCTGACTCAGAAGTGAATTCCTAGCTATGAAGATGTAAAGGAAAAGAGAAGGAGAAGGTCATTATGTAGTAAAAGACAAACATATCTGACACATGCAATCAAGCAGGGTCTGTAAATTAATTTTCAGGTCTCAAAATTGACTATCTCCTGGGGAAATTCTATTATCAAAAAACAAGATTTATTCCAATTAGGAGAGGGGTCATATAGAGGGCAGGATAGAAAAGAGAAAAGTAAGAAGACAAAAACCCCCAACTTCACATCTGAGAGCTCTGAAGGTATGACTGTCACTAAATGGGACAAAGGGGAGGAGGCTCTTAGGAACCTTAGTTTCGAATGCCCTTGATTTCTGTAATTTGAAGTTAAAGCCTGCATATTTTAACACAGTGGTGCCTTACAGGATTCTGGCACATTGTGTGTACTGCTACCTGCTGTGGATCTGGACCTTGGATCACTGCTCTGTCTCTCAGCGTGACATGAAACACTAAGGGGTACATTTTCAATGCAATAAGTGGGGATTTCACTGCATGATTTCCACTGAAGTCAATGTAAGATATGTAGCTGAAGCCCTGTGGAGTGATTTGAATATTTCCCATATTACTTCTTAGAACTGCCAAAAATATTTTTGGTATATAATGGGGTACCAGAAGTTTCCAAGGACTGCTATTTGACTTCTGAGCCTTTACCTTGTAAATATTGGGCTTCAATAGGCTTTTGGAAGCAACCAAATATTGTTACCAATTGTCTTCTGCGGATATTGTCAGCTGATTAGCTTCTTATGAAACCTGCTAATTGTTAAGAGATAGAATAAACATCCACAGAATGCTTCACTGTTTAACTTAACAAAAGATATACAAACATTGCACATTATGGTATCATCTTGCCATCCAAGTTTGTTTTGTAAGATTTTATAGTATTTTGGTATAAAGAAAGGCACTCAAAATTCTGTGCTAACCTGAATTTTGGTAAACTTCTGCAAGAAGGATTTATTATTTGTCAAGCAGCCCCTTCCCCTCTCTATCCCTCCCTCCGATCAGTGTGTACTTTTGTCATGTTTAGAACTGAAAGAATTTTCATTTTTTCCCCATAGAAAATCAGAAATTCCAATCTAGAACAAATAAATTTTACTTTTCAGAGAAAAAAAAATTAAAATGCAGACCATTAACTAAGCTAGAAACTTAACATCAACTTTATCATCTTTCAGTAAAGGTAAAAATATTGAGCAGGTAAAGGCAAAGCAAGAGGCTGAGGACTTGCTCGGGCAAGAAAAATAATTTTAATATATCTCAGTGACACGAAGCTAAAGAAATTATTGTGCTTGGATAAGGAGGACTAGAAGATCATTCCAGCATATTGTGGAGAGAGCTTGTAAATGGAGTGAAAGTTAATTTAAACCATCATTTCTATATAGAAAACAATAATTTACTACCTGTATTAAATACAGGTAATGTGGTGAGTGATCTGAGCAACTACCTTCCCATAGTTTTGAACACAACAATGTCACTTTCAGACAGAACTGCAAAGCCATTCCTACCAATACCATACTTGGGTCAAGGTAGTGGCTAACAGTAAGACCACTATAGGTCATTCTGAGGAGGAATGCTTTAAGTCAGTTTAGTTTCATGCTTTCACTGGCTGACTCAGCATAAAAAAGAGCAAAACACTAGAGAAGATGATTACAAATTTGGGAGACGTGAGCAGTATGGAGCAAGATTAGAAGAAACATCTAGAAAAAATAATCAAGCAAGTAGACATACAAGGTTTTTAGAAGCCAAAGCAAACAATTGCTCTGTACCCTCTGTTCTGACATGACAAAGAGAAGGAAGAGTGACTGTGATGCACAAATGTGACACAGCAACAAGACAAGTAAATATAAACATAGGACATAACAGGTATTGAGCTGGAGAAGTGATTAATGATATTGTACAAGCGTACAATACCTGGTGAGATCTGAAATGATGTATATAACTCAGGTCTTTCTCGTACCAGAAACATGAATGTAAATTCAAACTGATATAGCAAAGTACTAGTAATTTGGTCAGGAGAAAAGCGACCCTATTTCATAAGAGAAAATTAAAAATGCTCTAAGACTAGTGTCTAAGCTTCAAGCTGCTCTGTAGCCCAGAAGCCACTACTTAATACAGTGCTGGAAGAAAGCTAACATGAACATGTCCTTCCATTAGGGTGGGTATATAAGACTGAGCACTAGAGCACCGCAGTTAGTTAGTCTTCAATTAACTTGGTATGTGGTGAACATAAGTTCCCCAAAATCTTGAACTTGGCTTGTCTAACACAATGGTTAAAGGATTTGAATATTTTTATAGACATATTGAAAGGATGAATACCAAAGAGCTAGATGAGCTAAAGTTCTTAAGTTTCAGAGTGTTCTAGTAAGAGGTGAAAAAAAGGTCACTAAGTGTGCTTGGAAAAATACCAGCTGAAAAATTATAAGAATCTTTCTAACCACTGGTGGGAGTCATTGAAACAGCTTCCAGTAAAACCAGTGAAGAACAACTAACTAATTTTATGATGAAATTTGACAAGCTTAAAAACATGGAGTATCTAATGTCAAATGACTTTAGGATGCCTCCCAAAAAGGCACTATAAAGAAACCTGCTGAATGACACAGTCATACACAGTCCTACACAGTTATAAGAAAACAAAAACATTTTCCTCCAATTTAAATTAGTGTTATTTTGTATTACCCTTACCTTTTGTTAAAAATAAACAAACAAATAAAAAACCTGTGAAAAGTAAAAGCCCTTTTTAGTTTTACTTCTTAGATTAAAACAACCAGTGGAAAGTTTGTTTTCAGCAAATCAGCTTTTGAACAATGGAAAATATTTCACCTGGAGAGCCTTGACAAGCTCTAGTTTCCTGGCTGTAGCTGTGATGCTAATTCTTACAGCAATTTTGAAATAAATATGTTGAAGGGAGTAATGGGAAAAAAGCAGAAGTGCGCAGGAGATGCTAAACCTACCATTGCAGTCTCTGCAGCAAAGAAAGATCTTGTAAGTAGGGTCAGTTCTGACACTGCAAAACAGGCTGTTACCTTTATTCAATGAAGGAAGGAATGATCCTTGGTAAAAGCATGGAATAAGAGTCAGATTCAGTTACAGCACAAGGTAGACACCTAGTCACTCTTCTATGTATCTGGCTGGCAGGACCTGTCCCAGTACTCATTCTCTGAGCACACCTGCTAGATTGGCTTCATTCTTCTGTTAAATGGGTTCACTGATTAGAGCATTCATACGGGAAATGTGGGTTCAATTCTATTCTCTCTCTGAGCATAAACAAACCTGTATCTTCCAGTGGAAACTCCAACCACTATGCTATTAGATATTCAGGAATAATGATTTCCCTCATTCCTTCTTGTTGAAGCTTTATATGGAATAATAAACATATATTAGGCTATAGAGGGAAACGACATGTGAGCAAGACTTTGTAGCCAATGGTTAGCAGACTTACAAGTCTATGTACATCTATGCAAGTGTATAGATTTGTAGACACACTGTGCTAAGTTTTAACTGGAGTGGTGGGTAGCCCTGGGGTTTCTCTGATTCCCAATAGCTTCCACTACTAATAGAAAGCCTTGCTTTTTCCCCATATGTCTGTTACTTTTAGTTCTTATGCACAACATGCAGAGTGAGCTGGAGATATCCACCCAGGAACACGCTTTGGGCTGGCAGGTTCATGGAGAGTTGCAAGTTCAAAACCTTTTTGACAAAGCAGGAATCCAGATCTACCACTAGCTAGGTTAAGTCCTCTGGGCATTTATTAAAATGATAGAAATGAGTGGGTAGAAGTAGCTTTTCCTTAAAGATATGTGGTGAGGTGAGGTGGACACAAGTATCAAACTCAGGAAGTGACGCGGAAGTCCCGGACTTAACTCTCGATCCAATGTGAATACGGCAATAAGTCAATTTTATTAAGCACACACTCTGCTTAAATACATTTTCTACATGCGTGCCATGTGGTAGCTCAAATTACAATTGGTTACATGCATTGTCCACTCACCTAAACATTACATATGATTCACTAAGAGCTACTGACCACAAGGCATCAATCTCTATCTCTGACTCTTCCTGTCAGGTTCTTGTTGTTGCAGGTGGCAAGGCTGTTAATCTCCTTGTTCCGGAACTGCACAAACATGCTGTCCTTGACAGTACAAAGTCCAAGATTGTATGCTTTCTCAAAATAACAGTGTCCCAAACAGCATACTTTCACACAAGAACAGAATCCTGTCAGGCAATGTCCAAGATTGCTCACAGTTATGTCCACTACACGTCCGTTTTCCTCCAGAAACCCCACAAGGAAGACTCAGGGTCAACCAAGGCATGGAAAAGCACCAGGGTTTAAGACACTTCTGTGTCCACAGTAGTTTGTGGAGTCTACTTTGGATGACCCAGTTTTCTTTACACTTATATATAGTTTTCTGGACCCAACTTTTAGGGCCCTGTTGTCCAGAACTTAAGTAGCCTGCAGTTCCGCTGGAGTTGTACGTTCTCCTGCTAGAAGGTGTTGCAAATTGAGGGGGCTGGAAACAATGAGCATTGTGATCTGCTGTGAATATAGTCTTATACGAGGGCTGTAGATCTAGTCCTGGGCATCTACACCCTTTTGAAAATATTGTACTAAGAGACTGAATAATAATTTAGTAATTGTCAGTTAACTACAAATTGTGAAAAGTGACAGAGCTGATGAAGAAATACTCACACAATGCCAATGCATTCATCTCAAGAGTTAGGTTTGCCTGATGATGCAGTTCAAAATTATTTATTTACAGTCATGTTTGCACGTCAGATTAATAACAAATGTTGCAAAGTATTTTTTTCTAATAAATAATCAACCTCACCATGTTTTGTAAAAATCAAGAAGTTACAATAATGTGAGACCTCTACCAAATATTGTATCTTCCTATTAAATATTTGCTGAGAAATGGTGAGGAAAACATCGGGTTTTATGTCAGCTTTATAGGTTATATGGGTAGGTAAAAATACAACTTAGTGAGCTTTTACTGTATTGCTTACTGATTCCAGGCATATAATTTACAGGATTGGAGGCTAGATTTGCATACATTTGTCTTATTACATAAACCAAACAGAGATTTCTTGTAGCTATCAAACAAAACCTGTTTGAAATATATACCTATGGCTGCCAAAAGGGGGGCTGTAATGTGTTGCAAGATTACATTTGTCAGTGGTAAACAAAATTCAAGAAAACCTTGACAAATGTGCAGAAAATAAATTTGAAGGTGTGCTCCCAAGGTAACAATTAAATTTTACTGGTTTATGAACTTGTTGATAGAAATTTTCCAAGCAGCTGGTTCAGAAAGACCTGTACTGACAATCCTCTCTGACTTGCAGTATGACCAAACACTTTAAAAATCAGGACAGATAGCCCAAGATGTGAACTTGTCAATGGAAAGAAAATGCAGGAGGACATTGTATCTCTGCTGTAGCAATACTGCAGGAACAATATTTGACAATGGGCAGAGTATCTTTTCCACCCTCAGCTTTGTAAGGCATAGCTGTAGGCCATCTCTCCATGACATACTACCTTTTGGCATAGAGACAATAACATGTAAGGCTTCAAAGAGACATCATGATCTCATTCACTGAATTTAAAGAAGAGGAGAGAGAAAACCCTCAGATTGCAAAGAGGAAAAATGAACGTGAGTTTTTAACAGTGAAGAAGCTGGAGCTAGTCACAAATCACACCACTTTAAGAAACATGGCATTTGTCACAGCTGATCAGACAACTACTCTAACTTCTGCCTCCAGCCGTAGCCGATACCTGACGCTGTCAAGGGGGGAACCCCCTCCATAATATGTTTAAGTCAACTGAGTGGAGGGAAACAACCAAACATGGCTCTTACAGCCCAGAGCATGAGGCCAGAATTCCCTTATTTATCAGTGCTGCCAGAGTTACATCAGCTGAGTATGATATGACCTTTTTTTGTATATTCAGCCCTTCCTGTTGAAGTCAGTGGGAATGCTGTGTGCACATGAACTACAATGATCATAAAATTAGTCAGACTTATTAAAAATCCACTCACAGCATTTAAAACTCCATGACCATCTGTTGAAATACATTCCACAGGTCAACTAGGGAAAACTGAAGTAAAAAAAAACAAACCCAAAATCCCCCAAAACAAGCCCAAAAAACCCCAAAACGGATAAACTAACCAACCACAAAAAAACAAAACAAACCCAAACCAACAAGAAACCCATCCCAACAGCAAAACCAAACATCACTACCAACAAAAATCCAGTTCTTATTGAAGCCAGTTGGACAACAGAAGTTTTTAAGCTTCCCACAACTGCAGGAGCTACAAATGCCAAGCAGGATGAAAGAGTACAGACCAGGAGACAGAAAAGAGTCTGATGCCCTATGTTTCTTTCAGCAACAGGTCATCATAAATAGGCTCTGAGCCATCCTGTCTCACATCATTACCACATGCTGTCCCTCTCAAATGTTCATGCAACTGTTTTGGGTTGTTTGTGAGTTATTTATAACCTAATGAGTTCTCTGACTCAGTTCAGAAGTAGACCCAAAACCACATAGAAGAAGGGAAAGCACAGGGATGGGATTAAATGGCCTGAAGGCCTGTGAGGATTTATGAACTTGATCTCTGTGAGCAGTTGAAGAATTTATATACTTACAGTGCTTCTGAATGGTTAAAATGTATGTAATTGAGACTATGTCTTTTTTTTTTTTTGGTTGTTTAGCAAACCACTACGTGGACAAAGTATAACACATGTTGTGCTTCCACATCAGCCATTGCAAAGCCTTGCAGTGCTTCCTATGTATAGTGTGACCAGACAGCTTCAGTGCAGGGTGTCACATGGTATTGCATATCCTTCCTCAGTGGAAGTGTTGGTCCATTTTCTACTAGTATATTAGTTTTTTCTATTTATTATGTATAATTATTTGATGAAATCTCTTTTGGAAATGAAATTTTTCATAAAATACAGAACAAAAACTTTACTTATGTGGCTGTGAGAGGCTAGATCTATGAATGTATTACCAGTGGGGTTAGCATCAGGGATACTTTTGTTTCCTGAGGAGATCCCTGTAAAAGAAATGTGCTTATCACCTGAAGGCTCCTAAATAAACCAATACAAGGGCTCACATGCACCAGCAAGGTGAATTGATTGTCTTTGTACATAAGCATATATTTTGCTCTCCTTGTGATAATCTCTAAGCTCTGCTAACACAGTGCAGGAATTTCCTCTAGAACAATGTACAAGTGCTATTACACATTAAAACACACATTAAGACATCATCTTACAAATTTGTGTGCCTCAAAGCTCTGCTTCCTTAGTATATCAAAATATCTAATTAAAATATTTATCCTACCAATACCTATATAAACCAGGAAGGTACAGTTATGGCTGCAATGTAGAAGGTGAACTGAGATAGGTATGATTAGCTCCAAGAAAAACACTTGTTCCGCCTAGGTAGAAGGTAAACACTTCGGTTTGCAAATACACTGTATATAAATGGTAGGAAGCTGTGCTTTGACTAATATCTTTAGTTCTTCTACTGCCCCAAACAAGGCTGTCTCATTGGCAGAGCTGAATATCTCAGTTCAGGTGAGCATCCCTCATCAAGTAAAGTCACTGAGGACCACGGATCAGCAGTTCAGAAGTCCTGTGGAGCTTCTTTCATTCAGTATGTGCCAAGAATCATTGACCCATACTGACAATACTGAGTGTAGGAGACATGATTTGATCATCTGTGATTAAAAAATATGGTCAGAAGTGTTGAGAGGGTTGTCATCATCTGTTTTGTTTAGTGTCTCATTGACTGTGTAACTTTCCAGAAGTTGTGAGAGCTGGAGTTAGTGTCTTCATCAATTTGGAAAAATTCATATCAGCCGCATCACATTACAGGATGTAATGTAAATATGTCATAGTCATGCACTGTGGGAACTCTAGCTCTCTTACCTTGTTCTCCCAGGCTGTTCAGAGGCGAGTCCATGTGAGGTCTCTGGTACTGCCAGGGTCTGAGGACTCTGTTCCTGGTGAGGGTGATACCCTGGAGACATAGGAGATATCTCAGTTTTAATCTTCACTCTCAACAATCTTCCCTCCTTTTTACAAGTGAATATTTTGTGCAAAATGCATAAACACTCACTGGAATGAATTAGGGTTTCCCCAATCTATTAAATAGTATAGGAAAAACTTGCACAAATTAAATTGTGACTCTGTTCATGAAGAAAACCTACAGATATATGACACCTCTTTACGTCACAGATATTTTCACAGTGCAATAAAGGTCATACTAGCATAAAGTAGGAAGAAAAATACACTTTTATGCAGGTAGAATGTTGAAATCTGTTTCTCAGAAAGATTTCTTATATATAATTGTACTTTTATGATATTCTTAAATATTTATGGAACTTATCATATTTGTAGAAATTTTCATTCTAGGAACATAACTGTTATTGCAGTCTATGGCTGAAAGAAGTAACTTTCAAAGAGCTAAGTAGGATATGATTTAAAAACAAAGTCAAAGCTGTTCCTGCCAGGAAGAGAGTCAAAACACAGGATAGATGTCTTCTATGAAGGGGAATAGCTCAGGTGGAAGAATTAAATTTGGTTGCATTGTCACTTGGTTGTTCATCCTGGAGAAGAGTAGACTGAGAGGAGACCTCATGGTGATCTATAACTTCCTCATGAGGGCAAGTGGAGAGGCAGGAGCTGATCTCTTCTCTGCTGACCAGCGATAGGACCCAAGGGAACAACATGAAGATCTTCCAGGGTAGGTTTAAGTCGGATATTAGGAAAAAGTTCTTCACCCAGAGGGTGGTTGGGCACTGGAACAGGCTCCCTATAGAAGCAGTCATGATGCCAAGCCTGACAGAATTCAAGAAACATATGGACAACACCCTCAGGCATATGGTGTAATTTTTGTGGTTGTCCTGTACATAGACAGGAGTTGGAGTCAATGATCCTCCTGAGTCCCTTCTAACTCAGGACATTCTATGATCCTAACATTCTAAAATGGAGTTTAAAAATGTTCATAAGATTCTCATTAAAGTAATTTAAAATATGAATAATTCCACTTTAATATTAATGAAATTTTCCCAATTATATTGGTTTTCCTGTAGGAAATTGTTCTCAACTACAGGAATCTTTGAGTATTATTTTTCCTTTGTATGAAAAATATAGGTTTTGTTATCACCTAAAAATACTGATCCTTACAATCACAATGCTTCAAGGGAACTCTAGTCCACATCATGTTTTCTGTCATTTCAAAGACTGGTCACTGTCTTTTCCCATAACATGTAACAATACAGAATCCTAATAAGATGCATTCTCTAAGCAGGGAACGGAGACATTGCAGTAAATAGTGTCTGAAAAGGAAGTTGGACTCTCAACAAAAGGTATTGGAAAGTAATTCTACTGTGAGGAACTGCAGTGACATTTTAAATAAAAATATTCTGACCTTAGCCAAAATATTTTTATTTTCACTATCTAAAATCAAAGCAAATCAACAAAACCTTCTTGGAGAAGTATTAACAGTGAGTATGTTTTTGTTTTCACTACAATTTTTATGAAAACATAATTTGACCACCTCTCCTTGTACTTGAAAACCAGTAGAAAGATCACTGTTTGGGTTCCTTCTAGATCTATGTATATTAATACATTCAATCCAAAATTCTGCTGGCTGAAAAAGGTGATAAGAAATAGGTGAGCGAACATACTAAAGTAATGGAAATAGATATTTCATCTGAAGTAAAATTCAAACATTATATGGGATCGTTAAGTAACAAGACAGAAAAGACTGGGGCTTTTTTCGAACTGCAGAAAATGAGCTTTCCAGGTTTCCCAAGGTCAAATTAGCTGTTGAATAAAATGTTCTTCTTTGACGTGGGAGAGCAGATTACCGCAAGACCGGTATTTCTGCAAATGAGACACTTTGATGCCACTATTGCTGTGAAATGTTTTGATGCTCATGTAAGTCCTTACTTAACCTTACCAGCCCTCTCTCTGAAGAGTGCTGCAGCCAAAGTGCCAAAATAGCACAAGGAGGACTCCGCTAATTACACACGAAATGCAAAATTGTGAGAGAATTTCTTAGGGACAGTCATACTGAACTTCAGCACACAGCTTAGACAACGTTGAAAGTAAGGCAACAGCTACAAGGAGGGAAAGAGCAAAATACATACATTCAAGAACTTTTCCACAACTGTCAGTAATGTTTTTTACTTTTGCTGGTTGACAAGGCAAGATGGCAAGAAGCCCTGTACTTGATGGCATTTTCTGGAACCCTCAAGAAGATATGTCTGTGCTCTCCATGCAATTATTGACATTTACATGGAGCATGAGGAGAACTTTTATCAAAATGCAGCAGGGGTATAGCCCAGGGACTCTGTACAGAGACAGTAAGCCTACAAAAGCAATTGAAGGAGGTTTTTAGGAGGGCTTGACAGATTGCAGTCTGGTGGCACTACTGTTACTTTCTCAGTAGCAAACTGGCTCGATCTGATTAACAACAAAGGACTGGAACAGCACAAAAGCAGCACTGAAATATGGCTTAGAAGCCATGGAGCTTTATAAGGCTTCTTTGTTTTTCCAGGGAAAAAAAGAAAGGAAAAAACTCTATAGACTTAATTAAATGAAACACAGACTCATAGTTCACTCTTACCTCTGTGGGAAGAGCTAGCTAAGATCAGCAGCTTAGACTCTACTCCAGTAAGTTATATCAACAGAATGGCCTCCATTCCGATAAAGTGTTTCTACACAAAACTGCTGAAACTCATGCCATTGATGGAATATGCTATGTAAGGAAAGCTGAAGTATAAGTGTCATGGGAAGAAGCCTAATTTGGCACAGAAAACCTTTCTACTAACAGGGGAGAGGTTGTGCAATGGTAAGAACTGCTTTTGAGTTTGTCAGACTAGCAATTAAAAAGTTAAAAAAATGCTTCATTTATAGACTGGAACAGTTTTACAGAGTATAACTAAAAAATGTTAAGCCTGGTGCTGTTTTAGTGGAATCAGATCTTAAAGTAGAATACTTAATATGAGTTGCATGCATCACAGAAGAAATAAATGGTACTCCCAGGTGTGTAAAATGGGAAAAATTACAAGAAAACCTACATGTGCATCTTCATTATCTAAAGAGTCACATCCTTCCTCCAGTGAAAGAAACTTCTGTCACTAATTTCAATGAGTGTGAATGTAGCCCCTTTAGGTCTTACATTCAATTTCTGTATTTTAACAGATAGAAATTCACACTGTCCACTAGTTAGAAATTAGCTTTTCTCCTCTATGGATTTACTATCTGATGGTGATCAACTTTATATGAATGAAAACCAATGACCTAGAAGCAGAAAAGCTTAACCAGTTCAGTGTTTCCTCAGGCTACTTACAATAGCAACTAAAGTTGAAAACAAAGAGGAAACAAAAAATACAAGATCAAGAAACTGATTAAATAGGGCAATATGTTTCTGTTTAAGCAGGCTCGGCAACCTCCTAGGAATAACTAAGCAGATTCTCCCTTTGGGAAAAGTAGAGAACACAGCCACTTCAAGACAAGAGCCACAGGAGAGGTAGAGAGCTAAAATATCAAACATAAGAGCACTGATAGTTTTAAAGGGAAACAAAATCATCAATATACTAAGGTACTAATAACATTATTAATAATCGTCAGCTTAATTAATGATTAAGATAACCATTAAAACAACGTTCCATGCAACATGTGGAAGATGTATCCAAAGCAAGTCTTCTGATATGTGAACAGAATGTTTCTGATTATGAGCAAGATGTGGGCACAGTGCTTATATTAGCTAAAACCCCCTTTAATTGGAAGGCCTTAAACTTGCAGCATATAGCCACAGCCTTATATACATATCTGTCCTGGAAAAATATTGCATGCATCCACTGAGAGAAAAGTATTCCCTCTGATCTGAATAAAATAGAACAGACTGGGAGGTATGTCAAAATGAACAAGAAAGTACAGCAGTAGTCACAGAAGAAGTTCAGATGGTGCTGCTGGCCATAAATTTCTAAAAAAGGGAAGGAAAGATCGGTGGAATTAAACATTAATACCCTAAACAATTTCCCAGTCTTCAAATCAAAATTCAGAAAACCGAATCTCTTACACAAACCAATCATTCCAGCAGAACAATAAAATAATTAGACAAGCTCTGGTATATACTGGAGGATTTTCTGCTCCTTTTTTGCTATGACTCTAGTCAGTCAAATACAGAGAGAACTCAGGAACTGATCTTAACAAACTGGAAAAGTGGCTTTTAATAAGATATTGATCTTTTGCTTGCATAATGTTAAAGGAGTTTTTAACTTGAATTTTAGATAAAGTGGTTCATTTATATTCTTTTTCATGTAATTAAAACTTAGTTTTCGGTAAAAATCTTGACAGCTATTTCAACAGAAATGTTGTTAAAAATGTCATGACAGATTCCATAACAAGAATTTTGGAAAAGATGGCAAATTTTTATGTAAATGTATTCATTTTTGGCAAAGGTTTAGACTGATTGTTTTGCAATAAGAGCATGATTTTTTTTTTACTGCTTCTATTTTATTGGAAGAACTTTAAACTGTTTCAAAATTTGGATCTATATTTGCATTTTTGAAATTCCAGACAGCTGTCAGTTTTCATATTAAAAGAACCCCACTTCCTCTACTGGAATTTAACAATTTTAGACCATTGTGGAAGAATGAAAATGTGCAAAATGTTTGCTTAGACACTCCATAATTTCTCCTTGTATTTGCCATAATATTATAAATTTAATTTTTTCAGATTTTTATGCTTTTATTCTTGCTGTTTTGGTTAAAAACTTGACATCCTTGAAACAGATGAAAATTCTGGTGAAGTCAATGGGAACTTTGCTTTGATGACCTAAATCAAATTTTTACTATGTTACTGAAGTAAAAAAGAAACCCTAAGCAGTTTATCATGAAGAGAAGAAAAAATAACTTTTGATTCTTAAATCTCAAAAATACTTACAGGAAAATGCAAATCAATGAAAAATTAAAATAAAGTTCATACTAGTGGAATTCAAAAGAAATACCATTCGATACAATCAGATACATAAGAAAAGAGTTGTTTCTAACAGACTGCCCAGGGAGGTTGTGGAGTCTCCTTCTATGGAGATATTCAAAACCTGTCTGGACGCGCTTCTGTGTGACCTGGTCTAGGGAATCCTGCTGTGGCAGGGGGGTTGAACTGGATGATCTTTCGAGGTCCCTTCCAACTCCTAACATTCTGTGATTCTGTGAAGTCTGTGTTACAGTGGTTACTTGAGAAAATAATTCTCTGTTATAATACTGATTATCTAGTTAATCTTTCGCATTGCATAAACATTTGCAACACTGCCAGATTAATCCAACACAGCCCGCCTCAGGTTTGGTAGTGCTATACAGCCATCTTCTACTCACAGAGAAAACAAAAATGTAAATGCAAAACAATACAGAATTAAGCCCATTTTTATCCCCTACAACTTTATTAAGTAGTAACTGAATTTCTAGAAAACAAAGTACATACTGAGTAATGTGGAGTTGGGCTTGCATTCTTTTTCTTTTTAAATTTATTTTTAAATTGTTATTTTATTTTTATTTACTTGGGTTTTAATTTCCAAATGGCAATATTGTAGTTCTTTGTTTCTTAAAGGAGTTTAATTTTTTTGGTTTTGACTTTTTTTCTGATTGTGGAAAAGGGAAAGAAAAGTATTTTTTAAATCTCCAACATATTACGCAAATGACAGTGAACTTCATGACCAACTCTCACCTCTACCCATAGTTTGTAGGTCTCCACAGAGTAATCTCTGCTGCCCAGGCCAACTACAAAGAGGATATATTATGGCACAGTGACTTCCTCTCCTCTCTACCAAGCATTCCTTCTGTCACCTACTCAGCACATGATTGGTATCACACAGAAATCAAGCTCCAAACTTCAACATAGGAGAAATACATGTTACACACACTTTTGCCATCTTCCAGCAGTGTGCTGTGGACCTCTGAAACAACTTTTGAAGGGCTTTATCTTATGATGATTTTCAGGGCAGTGAGAAATTTCCTGTGCACACCAAGGAGTCCAAATAGTGGAGACACATTGTTGTGTGCAGGTAATTCACCAAAGGGAAAACGGGAGGGAGAGACAGAGAAGAGATATTAAAAACAACTCCTAATTCTTGAGCATGTAAGGAAGACAGTTCTTTACACATGAATGTAATATTTAAGTTAGCCTAAACAAAATGAAGTCCCTGATCTGGTAAAGATTTAAGCACATATGTGGCTTGACACACATGAGCAGTCCTTTGGGATACACAGCTGTTAATGCTCAAGAAATGAAGCCTTTGCAGAGCACTTCTCCCACAATATATTCAAACCAAACTGAGAAATCTGAAATAGGAAGCAGCTGAGATATGAATATTTAAAACTTTGCTGCAGCAGTAGACATGTGTAATAACTTTTCAAAGAGATTTTCAGAGGATTTTTTTTAATACTGTACACACAGCACTTGTCCTAAATACATATTTACATGATGGACTGGAAAAGCTCTTTTAGAGACTGTTCTGGTCTTCTGGGTAAATAACATTCCTTTTAAAAAATTATGAGTACATATTTAACTGATAAACTAGAATGGCTCTATTAGGCATATCATAAACAATTTTTTTAACTATCCAGTGATAGTATTTTGCAGCACAAAAAAGGATCCAGATTATTTAATTTTCCGTAATTTATTTTTCAACTGCAGTTATTTTGCAGTTTTCACCCCTCTCCCCAAACAAAAATAAAAAAATTCTTCTCCCTCCCCTCCTCTCAGTACTGCCCAGTATGCAGCTTAGTAGACTTAACCGTGAAGGAAAACAAGATATTTTTTTTCTGTGAACAATGTTGTTGAAACACTGTATTTCATACCATACATCAACGATTTTTGGCTCCAAGTGATATGATAGTTAAAAAACTTGTGATCCAAATTTCTTTGTCAATGATATGAGTGCTCTGGAGAGTTAGAAAAATAGGTTGGGACAGTCTTTCCTTCTACCTCCAGTTAAGAAATGAACTCATCTGTATGAAGGTCCACAAATTAATGCCAAGACTTATAAGCCACATACATTTAACAGAAGAAAGACAGTTTTGTCTATTTCCACTGAGAAAATATCTAAATAAAAAGATTTGTAAAAATGTTGACCATTGATAGGGGAAAAAAAACCAACAACAAAACGAAAAACCAAAACAGTGAGCTAACCATTCTGCCTGGTTTATTTACTCAATTTTGCTCAATGTCTGTACTCTTTGTGATGTGTCAAAAATATGGCAAGCTGGTACAGATAGCCACCTTATCAATAAGCATACTTGAGCACCATTCTTTCATGGCTATTAACTACTTGTAATGAAACTTTACAAATTATCTGGTTAGGTAGAGCTTAAAGCTAAAGTTTGCTTACTTAAAACCATACACAGAAATATGGTGTGACAAACACCACTGATCTTAATAACATGTAATGGAAAAAGAAGATAGAGAGGAGGAAAAAAATTAAAATATTTTGTCTTCTACAGGACAGATTTACAAATGGATTTCAGATGGATATTCATGTGTTTGAAATTTTTAATGGCACCACACTTTTTAACAGAGTCCCAACTCAATTTAGACACCTACGTGTGAGCTGAGATTTTCAAAATGCTCCTTAACCAAAAGCTCCAGTATTGATATTTTATAGCTGTATTTTCAAAAGCACTCAACATTCAAAGTGCTTTTGGAAATCTGGCCCCAGCTGTGAGCTGTGACCTCTCCTGAAAATCTGTAGGGATCTGGCATGAAAGCATATGGAGCACTACATTTAGTTGTAGGAATCTTAATTACCAAAAACATATTGACAAATTAGAGAGAGTTCAGAGAAGAGAAACAAAAATGGTCAGGGGACCAGAGGAATTTACATATGAAGGAAGATAAAAAAAGCTATATATGTATGGCTCAGCTATGAGATAATTAAGAGAGGATATATATTAAGACTCTACAAGTGTTCCTAATCTTAAGCAGAGAATGGGGAGGAACAAATTAAATGAGATATGAGCTTATAACTAGAGCTGCAAGTAGAGAAGAAGAAAAAAAATCATTTGGGTTTTCAAAAGACCACCCTGGCAAGGTCAGTTAGGCTATGAAACATGGTCTGAGGGGACAAAGTCCCATTGCTAAGGTCACATGAAAGTTCACCTATGAGATACAGCTCTAAGTGCTCCTGAGAAGCTTGTCCCCATCCACTTTCGAAACAGATGGTAATGTAGGGTTATTGGCCTCAGTGGAAGTCTCTTTGGAAATAGCCAAAGTTACTCTGATATGATTAATATCAATTCCTGGAAAGAATCAAGCAAACTTTGAGCCCAATTTGTGTTATGTGTCAGATACCATGCCACCTACTGGAACCTGTACTGAGTCATAACAGAGACCCTCACCATCTGTAATTTAAAGAAAAAAGTGTGAACACTGGAAAAACAAAACCAGTAAGTCAATACACTGGAGGAAACAACTCGTGAGGAAAGTGTACATGCAAAAAACCACAGATAGTGGGCTAGGTACTTGAGAGAAGGCTATTCCACTGAAGTTCTTCAAACTAAGCCAAGGCACACTATTTCAGAGACTGTTACATTGCTGAGGCATATCATACTATTATTTAAAAAACAACAACAAAAGAAAACAACGATACAAACCAGTAGGACTTTTGGCAAAAATAAAAGCATACAAAGCTTACGTAGAGGCAGGTTTTGGAGGATCATGTGAGACTCCATGCTAGTCAATGTAGTTCAATATCTTGAGATGCAGGCATGAGGTTTGACTGAGGTATGATAGAAACAATTGTGTTCCAAAGCCAGAGCTGCTTCCAACATTATTGTGTCAAACCATAAAGAATGAAATCAGGTATTTACAACATTCCTTTTTTTCTTTATTTTTTCATTCCAGATGGTTAAGCGTTGTGTATTGTTATTGTTGCCCTTATCTTAAAGGCAATAAGCACCAGATTGTGACCGCAGATAGTATTTTAGAACTATGGGAATAAAGAAGAATAGCAAATTGTGACCCATGAGGTCAGGCAGGTCACCAAAACCCTGGCTCAGGTGGGGTGGTAAGCATGTGATTTTGCAATCTTTTTACAGACAGTAATTAATTAGTCAATATACCTAAGCTTATATTGTAGACAATCTCCTCTAACCTTGATTGGTAGCTAAAGGATGTAAGGCCGGCAGGTGAAGCTAGCTGATGTGGGCTGCAGAAGGTGTACTCTCAGGCCCGTGCTAGCTCTGTTGCCCCAACACCATCTCACACCACACTGCTTCTTGTGCCTTATGATCATGGTGCATGGTCAGCTAACATAGGAGGAAAGTCTAGTTCTGAATGTGCAGTGAGCCACAGTACTAATGCACAAACTGTAAACAGACCTTTGAAAAGACTTAAGAGGTTTGTATCCTGGGGACCTCAAAGACATCCTTCAGTCACCAAAGTCAGATACAATCCTTCTCCATGAAACCCTTGTTTCCCTCACTGTCTCAAGCCTCACTTTGCAAAGAGAAGGGCTAAAACTACACATTTAGAAAAGAAAAGGAAGAATCTCACTTTTCCTTCCAATCCTTGAAGCAGAGGGGCTTCCAGAGGTGGCCTCAGAAGGGCAGATCCCAAGTTCTCCATATACATCAGCCTCTTAGGCACTAAACCTGCCACAACCATGGCACAGTGACCCTTCAGCAGAGGGGTGCCTGGGGGCACTACTGAAGTCCTGCAAGGAAGCTGGAGTTATGTGCATAGCACTCACAGTGGTGCGGTGGCATCAGCTTTACTGGTATTCACTAACAAGACTGATCGCTACCTTCAGGCCAGATTAATATCTGCATTATGCATGCTCCACATGGGAAAGAAAACCAGCCCGTTTCAAGCAACTCAACTTCAAGGTCAGACTTTTAAAAAAAGTAACTTTTTGCTACACTGTAGCATCAGCCATTTTGAAAGAATGGTACCCTTTTACCTTCTCTGGATCTAGCTCCAAAGATAGGCAGCGTTGGGCTGGACTAATGACACGAGAAGCTAAAGAGATCAGATAAAATAGACTGATCAGAACATTCTGGGGCTTTTTGACATTGAGTTTTTATTCAGCTCTTCCTCTCTTTCCTTGGCTAATTCTATAATCAATACAAATAAATTTTCTTCAGCAAAGCATAGTCCAAACCCATGGAACCAACTGCTTCAGGAGGTCATTGAGTCAGATACTGTAGTCAGATTTAAAAAAGGGCCGAATACATTTTATGGCCAAACAACATCTGTACAGTCATTCAAGCTAAGATAATGGTGATGAAATTTCATGCTTGAGTGTGTAAAATGATTGCTACATCACTCAGAAAGGATTTTTTTTCTTCCCAGGTAGAGGATTACACAATTGAGAAGATGCATTATAAAGAAGTTTCTGAGCTTGTTTTTTTCCTTTTTTCCTTGTTTTTTCTTTTTTTTTTACCTTTCTCCTAAGAGTGAAAGATCAGCTCATGAACCTCACAGCATAATAACTTAGCCTTCTACTTCTCTTCTTAAATATAATGAAGTTCTTAAATGAGATGTTTCATTTCAAGGCCTCCAAGTTTCTTTCATTCTCTTCATGCTAACTGATCTCACATGCAGGTAAAATAACTGAAGCAAATCTTAGCAGCTGCCAAGGTTAGTAATTCACCCTCCTGACCCTAACAGGTGAGAGACATTGAGTTTATGTATAAGCATGGAGAAGCTTGTACCTTATACTTGATGCAACAGCTGGCTGCATTTCTCACGCAACTTGCATTTACTGTACATCTGGCTTCATTTAATTAGAAAACAAAACAAACAACAGAAAAAAAATTGATCTTCCTTCAATAGTCAACAACCTAATGATAATTTTTACCATTCTTTCCTGTTTTCATCAGTTCAATCTGACTTCCAGAGTTTAATCAGGATGAATTAAGCAGGAACAGAATATGCATCTAGCTAAAGATTTCTGTGATCTCTTACAGTAGATCTAATTCACAGTACTGGTACATAGGGGAAGAAAAAGAAACTGAGGGGTGGAACAACTGATGGAACACTTAAAACCTCATTACCTCATATCACCACTTCACACTGAGAGCCCCCAGCCTGTCCATTATTGTCCTGCCTCTACTTTCTGTGGGACTTTGAAAAGAAAAGGTTCAAAGAGCAAGACTTTCATGCTCCCCTTTCCATGTCAAACACTTTCAACTCCTGATTTCAAAGTGCCACTCGCTTGCTGTTCAAAGGCCTGTGGACACGTAGGGGGTGATATAGGAGTAAAAGGTTGCACTACAAAGCCTGCTGCAGTCAGAGCAATACCCAGCTCAGACATACAAATGGTAATATAAACTCAAGTACCTATCAATAAAACTGCCAATATATTAAAGGAGGGTTGGAAAAATTCTAAATGGCCTTTTCTACCCCTTCTCCCACACTGGCATTGTGTTGTTATTGGTTTAGATAAAAGCCTAATTGATATTTTGAAGCACAGCTTTTCCCTCTGTTACTGTTAAGACCAGGGCACCACAGAGGCAGAAGAGAAACCCAAACCCCAAATAAGTTAGCTAAGAATACCTAAAGAAGTTCCTACCAACATCTGAAAAACCTGCCTTGCACTCGTTGAGTATTCATCTACCTTCCCTTCTCTCTCTGTATCCTTTTCATCTGCCTGCCCACAAGATTTGGAACACCATTAATTGGTCCTCAGGGAGGCTGACAGGCCTGTGCTTTTATGACTCGATTCTTTGTATTGTACACATGTGGGCATCTCTCAGGAGATAAACAAAGAGAAAATGTGATGGAAAGGGGGGCAGAATTTGTATAAAACTAAATGGAGAACAAACTACCTCCTCAATTTACTGCTAATATCCTAAATTGCATGAATAAATCCACCCCCTCCCCATTTTCCCTCTTTCCCACATCTGCTTCTCTTAATCTGCTTTTCCTGATCGCTACAGGCTCATCTTCTGAGGAATTCCATCTCCCATTTGAAATCAAACAGTCTAACTCTTTTTTTGCCTCCTCTTCTCCCTCCTCCTTGCCAACAAAAGAGTGAGGTGGTCTTATGGGAAGATAAAAAGAATAGTTGATCATAAGAACTAACCTGGAGCCAACACCTTGGTCTTTCGTCCCTTCAGCAGTTTCTAAACCCTAAGCACCTGAAGCTAATTCTCATGGCTTCTGGCCTCGGTCTTACATTTGCTGAGAGTGAGAGACTTTTTGGCACAGCTTTTCTTGCTTAGGGAAAATAAGCCTAGCACACTTAGACACACTGAGGCTCAAGAATGCATGTGTGTGTTTGTGGAGAAAGTCTGTGTTACATGGAGGTAGCTTTAATTTTTAAAACTGTGTACTAGCAATATTTACTGCTAACCAGCCACATACCCAAATTTCCACTGAATTTTATTTGTATTTAATGAAACAGGCATGGCACATTGTTTCCCAGAGCAAGACATCTGTAAAGGAATTCTGGACCAACTCCTCCTGGCTTTACTTCCAGCACATTTGATAGGAAGACAAGGATTGATCCTGTTCTCTTACCTAGACAACACTGCAAATTTATGAATTAGATTCACAACTGGGAGGCAGGTACATGAGTGGTTTTCTGTGTATCTCAGCACATCCTAAAAATCTGGTCTTTAGTGCCCATGCTTAGAAACCAAAACAACATAGGCAGAACAGGACCTGGGAATCAAAATCTAGACATTTCATTCCATCTTATTGCTCTCCTTCTCTCTCAGCTTACCTATATTCCATGGTTAAGTAAGTCTGCCAGACACGGAAGTGCGTTTGAAACCTCTGACAGAGGAGAAGACTGAAACTACAACTTTCATGGCTGGGAAGAGTGTTCTGACTCCTAAACCTCTGTTTAAAATGTGACACCTGCTTTTATGCTCTAATTTTCAAAGACAGAAGTGATTTATTTGAAGGAAATAGCCTAGGTAACCACAGTACTGAGTATTGCTGAGAAAGACATCTAAGATAGAAGTGGAATTTATCACACTCTCTTTCTGAGCTTTCTTCTTTGTTATGATATGGAGCTCCTGGCTCAACATGCTAGTTTTTGTGAATGATACTCCAAGGTAACTTCATGCAGGGACTATGTACATGCTGTGAATGCATTTTGGAGGTTGGATCCTTAATTTGAAGTTGATGGAGGTAGTATGTACTGTAATGATGGAAATCAGTTTTTGGTGCTAAGACTTCAAATCCTATATCCTGTAGGACTTCTTGAAGTCCTAACCTGTATCTCTGAGCCAGTTTAGACACCTGAAAATAATAAAACATTCACCAGTAATAAACAATGCTTTAATATTCTTGGGGGAATAGAAAAGTGAACACTTTTCCAGATTGAGTTTTATATTTTTTTTTAAATCCACAAATAATGCTTTTCTCTTAACCTTTGAATAAATACTTAACATTGGGGTACTATTGCTTGTTTCATGTTGCTTCAAGGAGAATTTTGTATACAAGACATGGGGTAATTAAAAAAAATATTTATGTTTTCCCAGAGAATAGTCTGTGAAAGCAAATTTCTGCAGGGAAACTGGAAGAAAGGCCACAGTGAACACACTACATATATTTGTTCTTGTTCTTCCAATCTTTTATTGAAGCATGGCAATTTCTACCTGGCTTTCATACCATACTCAACAGCAGGAATTTCAGTGTGGGTTGTAAAACCTGTTTAAGAGCCTCTGTAATTTACCTCATGTTGATTACCCTGTTTGGAACAGCTAATGGTATATGAGTTAATTAATCTATAGTTCCCTTACCTGCCTGCGCTGATATAGTTTTAGTGGCTCTATCTTTGAAAATACAGAGATACAAATTTTTTTACTCATTGCCAGTGAATTTGATCCCCTGGCAGAAACAGGTATTTAAATGACAGGTTGAGATCTGATTTTGATCCCAGGGTCTAAATACATCTGTGATAAAAAAAAAAATCCTCTCAAAGAATTACAGTCCTGCAGAGCAGCCACTGCTCTTGGCCTGAGAAGTCTGCACCCAGGCAGGGCATATTTCAGTATAGGTAGAGGAGAGCTAAAAGGCAACAAGCTGCAAGATTTTGGTCTTGTATTGTTCTCACTATATTGGCTTGAAAACTAAAGGGCAGTGTGAAAGGCCCCATGTGTTAATACAGTTACATGAAATACTGTCACTATTAATTTCCTCTAGTTTCCTTGGAAATGAGCTAAGCAACCACTGCTAAGCAAGGGTTCTCTGAAACAAAAGTCACAATTTAAATCTACTAAGCCCTAACAGAATCCCTGCTATGTATAACAATACACAGTCCAGCCACTGCCAGTCATGAACCACCACTGTGCTCTACTCTGCTGCCAGAAGGAGTAATGCACTGCCATTCAAATAGTTGCGAACTGCTGGAATTCTCTGCAGATCCAGACCTTCATGTAGCACCACCCATCAGAGGTGTGCACTGAAGTGGCAGTGGGGAGAACAGGGGAGAGGGGCTCAGATGATTTCATCAGTTCCACGGTTGATGCCTGGGACCTACCTCGCTTTCCTCCTCAGAGCCATTGATGCTGGAACTGGACCAGGAATGCCAGACGCACTTTTTAGCTGGCTTATAAAGCCACTGAACACTACTCTAGCTTCTGAAGACTTCATTTATTTTTCTGATTTGAAAACTGTAGTTCAAGATAGAGCAAAAGTGGCAGAGTTTGGATTTATATGCTGGCTATGCTTCCTGGCTGTGTGTCTTTGAGTACCAGAAAACCACAGTAACATGCCTGTATATATGGCATAGAGATAATTCAGATATAGTTGATTGGCACTGGAATCCAGTCCCAAAAATCTGTGTCTGGAGCTTGATTTTGAACGTGTGACAGTTTACATGAATCCAAGTCAGGGGGCACAGCTTTTCCATTTAATGCTTAAGAATACATTGTTGCACTAAAATAGTCACTTTTCAACCTCAGCTGAAAACACCCCCTGGTGATTCTCAGCATATGGATAGTTACAGTGAAAATCAATTATTTTGACATTCAGAGCCTTCTTCTGGAGAGGTTTGTTTGCTCTACCAACCATTTTAAGCCTCTGTGGCACTTTCTTACTCACCATAACTGCTGTGCTTAGTATCTAGCTCATAAGTATTGTTTGATTTCAGTATCCTGCACATTGTGTCTTCTTTGAAATTCATATAAAATTGCTTCGGCAGTCTCCTTGTTTGTGTTGGTGTTAAACCTCTCATGTAGAAGTGTGAGTGGTGATGGAGAGATCCAGGGCACATGACCCGCATCTTCTTTGGAGTTCTCCCTCCCACAGTGCAGCTCTGAAGGGCTATTCTCCCTGAGACATCAGGTACATACCAAAGGCGCTTCCTTCAACAGCAGTGATAAAAGATGTACACAGCGCAACTCACAGGTTATGCAAGGAAAGTTATCTAAGGGAAACATAAAGAAGCAATATGTTGATCTCAAGAAAACTGGCTGAATAAAAGTGGTTGTGGAATGTCATCCAAAATAGAGACCATGGATTTACTTGCAGGATGTTATCTTATACTAATTGGCCATAGAAAATGTAATGGATTACTTCCTTAGGGAGAGCTCCTTGAGCTGAGGTGGTAGTAGCTTCCTTTGGAAGGGAAAACAATCTCTAATAAAACCTTTATTTTACAGTTATAGCAATGGCATCTTTTGGCTGCCAGTTGTGCCCTTACTCCAGTTCTGTTATGGGCCAAATATGTACTTTTAGTTCAGTTAAATATTTTCTACTGCACTCGTTTTTCTGTTGATTTTGGTTTTCCTTTTTTTTTGCCATCTGGTGAAATCACTCCACCAAGCTTCCATCTGATGAAATCACTCTTTGTTTTTAAAGAAAATAAACAAGAAGAAAAATATTTATAGCCACTTTTGATTCCTGAAAATAATAATAAAAATTATGGATATCATTTTGTATCTTTCATATGCTAAAATTAAAAAAATCTTATGAAGTTGAAGTGCACTTAAAAAACAAATAAGGTGGGTTTTCCAAACATGATTATTATTGAAAATTCTCTTGGAATAAGTAAGATTTCAATTTACTCCTTTGAAGAAGCAGATGTTGTACCACAGAACTACTCTCCCACTTCAGACTCTAATGTTCACATCACCTGTAGATTTTCAAGGCCTCTGGCCTGTAAAATAAAAATATGGTTAGTTTTTCTAGAGTCAATATTAAATTTCTACAGTGCTTTGAAATTGGTCTGTCTTAGATGCTGAGAAATAATGCATCAGATAGCAGCTATCTTGAGATATCTTGTTTTTTCATTCAGGAGGGCACCATCAGCAAGAGAAAAATTCAAGCTCTTGTTTTGGAATATATGTTTTATAGAGTAACTGATATAGTTAATGTGTTTTTTTAAAACCAAACTGGTCCAATCATTACAAAAAACAGGTCAGAATCTATAGAGCAATAAACTAAACATTTTTCTAGTTCATTTGCAAATGTTTTACTGCAGCCTTCTTCCCTCTTTCCCTCACTACTCTACTTTTTGGCTGAAGTCTCCTTAAAATAAGGAAGTTACATCAACAATTTCACCTACTCTGAAATCGCCTCATTCTGCCCTGATTTACACCCCATGAAATCCTATTGCCCTCAGGGGGGTTCTGCAGAGCATAAGGCTGGGCAGAGTTTGATCCAGAATGTTAAACACTGTAGCATCAATGTTATAGGTTTATTGCAATTATTATTGGTCCCCATTGGTTATTTACTTATCTTGCATTTCAGCTACAGTTAAATTCTATGCTACAAGGTATGTGGGGAGAAATAAAAGCAAAAATAGCAAGTGAGTGGATTGATTTGGAATGGGCTTGAACCTATTTTTCAGTCAAAGGATACTGGCAGAGGTGGAGGGATTTTCAAGACTTCCCACAGTTACCTGAAAGTCTGGATTCTGACTTGTCCTAAGAAGCTTCACTGCAAACTAACACATCTCAGCTGCTGATACATAGGGGGCTCAACTTCTGGAGTGGGCCTTAGGGCTTCCACAGCTCTTCCTGATGTGCCTCACTCACTGATGAAGACCTTCAGAGAGACTGGTGCTTCCTCAGTCACTTCATCAAACCAACACCAGCAGTTCTGATTCCTTCAGCACCCTTTGTAAAGTGTTTCAGAAGTACAAGGGGGAAAATCTGGGTCACTTTCCAGTTAACCGTGCCAGGAAAAGGGCTAAATTACAAAACTTCTGACTCAAGATTTTCTACACCTAATCCCAAATTCAATAATCTTGATATTATATATAACTGGCCTTTCATTACAGATTCCTTCAGTTATTCTCCATAAGTTAAGACAGAATTGAGAAACTAAAACCATGCCTAATTACTTGCTATTTCCACCTTTTTGTTCGTTTGCATGCTTGCTTGTTTGTTTGTTTTGTAGTCTGTGATCCAAATATCACTACAACTACTACAGGAATTCTCCATCATATGACTCAAAGATATTTCTAACAGTTACGTGCATGTAAAAGCAACCCAGAGTCATTTATAAGTAGTCATGTATCTTATATCAAATGACTGCCTGATGTGTCCTGTTCTAGACTTTCTGGCTGGACATGTGAGCCTTCAACAAAACAAAAAATGTGTATGTCATGTATTTGCTTTCCTATAAAGCCTTCATTTTTAAAATCAAAAGCTGGAGTTAAGAAGCACTCCACATTAAATCTCTTTTTCTTTCTCTAGGACAAACCAGCTTTTTCAGTGGTTAAAAACAAAGAAATACATTGTGCACTCAGTTCTATAGCAATGCGTTTTTGGGGGAGAAAATTTCTAATTGACTGTGAGAAGATCCTAGTTATACCATTTTATGCATGGCTTCTCAGCTTGGCCCACACTACCTTGAATTTATAATTACCAAAAATTTACTTTCTAAATTAGCAGTCAGGTTTGCTTTTCATAATAAACAGCAAACAGAAGGACACAGAAAATGTTTGTCCTGATAGCTATTACCAATCAGCTTCTCAAGACTCTCTTAGTGGTTGACAAAACAGTCTTTTCTTTTTTTATGGGTCTCACTAATCAGGATCTAGTCTGCCTCACAACAGTCAGCTGCCATTGTAACAAGTTATGGGAAAATTATAATGCTTCCTAAGCATTTCCACAGAAACAAATTTCATGTGTATGTGGGTGGACGGAAGGAGGAGAATAACCTTGGGAAAACCACAATTATAAACAGCTGCAGCATGCATTAAATGTAATTATGATTGAGTCCTATAAATAATTCTTTGTGTAAATTTCCACTTAAGCTGGATTTGCTGTTTGGGTGCAATGGACATTTCTGCATTAAGTGATTACGGCTTTTTATTATTATTAAAAATACAGATTCTTTTCACTTGGGAGAGGAGATGAGGAAAGAAGACTTATGCACCAGCATGAACTGCTGAAAATCTGGACTCTCACAATTAATGGTTTAACAGCCTGGATGCGATAAAATTGTTTGTGCTTGAACTACAAAGAAGGATTAAAATGAAAAAGAGCTCATCATCCAAAGTTATTGTCAGCAAAACCTCATAATACTATTTCAACAAGATAATAAACATACAATGATAGATAGCATCTTATCAACCCCTATGGAACAGCTGACTATATTAATAGGACTTGACATTTATTCTGTTTAATGGAGAAGGTGCTGAGCACCTAGGTTTCTGCTATGCTAATTGCTTAGTCATTTGAAAAAGAAATCAATACAATACAGCCCTCACAGGAGGAAATCTTGACTGTTTCTTTACACTTCCCATAGCAAAAATACCACTGAATCACGGTGATTAATTCATTTGGCTAATTCAACACTTCAGATTTCATTTGTTCTCATATAAGGTTTTCCAACTGTATTACGTGAATGTTCAGCAGAGGTAATGATAGGAAAGATCATATAAAATGACTGGGAGAAGGAAGAAGGAGTCTTTTGGAAGCTTTATGTATCACATTCCTGATCCCACTGAAATTAATTACAGTTAGCCATTTACTCCAGTGAGATAAGACAAGGGCTGTGTATTGGTCTTGGTGCTCTCAGTTCTCGTTGTATGTGTGGGAGCTACTAAGATCTGCTCAGTGCTTTGAGAAAAAAAAATCTTCAAGCAATTACTGCAGCTGTAACCCTGATGTGCTACAGCTGACCCTCCACCAAAACAGGAGAGTCTAACCTCACATTCAGTTGGATATTTAGTCAAGCTCTTAATTACATTTATAACCACTTTTCTTTAAACCTCATAGAACCTAGTGGCACATGCTAAAAGTTAAGAAACTACTTACCTAATATGATGATCCGAGGATATCCGAGGATATATTCTACTCTACTCCACTACTCTACCTTCTCGTCAGTGTAGTTTTTGATTTAGACTTTCTTTCCAGCTTGGATATATCTTTAATTTTTTGAATGGAACATACGGATACTGCAAAGTATATCAACTTTCATGAGAGAAGACTGAGAACATAGGAACTTGATTTTCTCACAGATATCTCTAAAGGTGTTTATATTTTAATGTTTTTCACTTCCTTGACATCTTTCATCATGATTTTTTTTTCCCTGTATATCTGCAAAGCATTTTATTAGCTAACCAAGTGTTCTTTGTGTGCAGTAGCGATGGTGTAACCATGCTTGAGGTTAATATCTTGCAGCTTAAATCACTTGGGTGATTTGTTCAAATTCACTGTTTAGTGTCAAAGGCAGAACTGTATTCAGAGTTGTGCTCTGCCCGTGTTTTAACTTGGAGCCATGTTTCCTTAGAAAAAGTCTGCCTAGAGTGCCTTCAAAGCAGAATTCAAATACTACATAGTTTTTTTCATATTAGATCTATGAATGATTTTCTGCTCCCACCTTCTCTAATGGTTGTGTGATTAGCTTAATTTAAAAATGAAACCTTGTTTTCTTTCCCCCTGTAGTTTTGGTGGGACTATAAATGACACTTGATCAACCAAACCTAACCAGCTGGGTTATTTTCAAAGACTTTTGTTGGAATTGTTGTTAGTTCAGAAGCTTTAAGCTCTGCATGGAAGAAAAAAGCACTATTTGTTCCAAAGTTATAATAAATTAATGTGAAAAGCTCTGCTGTTGCTCAGGTTGCATTTGGTACATAACATACAGAAATGCTGTTACAATTACTCAGAATACCAATGGATTGCTTGCATGCTTTTTGAACAAAAACCCCCCAATAAAATCAACATATGTTTAACACCCTCAGGCTAGTTTTCAAGCCATGCCTCTAAAACTGCATCCCAATACTTTGTGAAGTTTTGCACACTTCCCCACTATTTAGGTATAGAAATCAAGTGCAATACAACAGATAGAGACTCAGCAGCTCTATTTATCCTTTTGACCATAAAGACATTCCTTTATTATTCTTTTCCCTTATGACTGGATTGAAAGAGCTTTTTTTAAAGCCTTCATCACCCTTTTTAAATAAATGTGCAAAAAACCCCACAGCCAACAGGGGCTGTATATTTTCTGCAAAAAGCATCCTTACATCTATCAAGCAAATATACATTAACAAGAAGGAAACACATTAAGATGTATTTTCCTTTTTCCTGTGCCAGGTTGCTGTTTTGTACTATATATCAGAATGAAAGTAATTCACCTCTCCAAACAAAATATTAAAGAACAAAATATGGCTGGGATGCACTTCTGCAGAATACAGTCAAATTTCCATAAAATGTCTGCAGGGTTTTGCACATTAAAATTTCTCTTACTAAAAATGTTTATGGAAATAGGTCATTATGCACATTGCTAATAGAGAGCAATTTGTTGCTTTTAAAGGAGCTTTTATACTAATAGTTGTGAATAAACACGTTTATCAGACATCCTAAATATAAACAATGTATATACGGACGAGCACAGTACTCCTCACGTACACAGTAGACATGGACTAAAGAAGTTGCTCATTTGGGGTCCTGTTAACGCTAACATGAAGCTCAGAGAATTTTTTTGACTGCTTTTATTATGTTGATAGAATATAAATAGTGTCTCAGCTGTGGAAAAGGCCTAATGGATGCTACAACTGAATACGATACCTTGTGTCCTATATGCTTCCACACAGCTCAAACAGAGCCAATAAGGCTGTCCATGTGTTTAGTGAAAGTGATTGAAAGTAAGGGTACGGATGTCCAAGTAGATGTCTCCTCTGCAGCCAGAGCTGCAAAGTCCAGCCCAGCAAGCCCAGTCCCGAAAGGCATCCTCAGAATGTGGAAAGCAGCCTTGCACAGTTCAAAGCAGATTTTCATATCAATGGTAGCAATTTATGCTAGTACAGTATCAAGACTACGTTTGAAACAATACATATCCCATTATCAGCACTTAAAAACAATACAGAAATGATAACTATTGTATTTTCACTTGACTTCTGAGGAACAAAAAAGACACAGCCAGATAATTACACTGAGTAGGTTATGATAGTAGGGGAAGCAACAAGATACCAGCTTAAAACTGCTAGACTCACTGAGGAACATCTTAACAATATATTTACATTGTAGCCACCATTAATACTCTGAAAAATCCCACTTAAACAACAGATTAGATCACCTAGAAGGTGCAAATGAAATGAAATGTTTTAGGAAGATATATTGATTTCTCTGGTCCTTTGCTTGGTTGTCAGTAAAAGTGAAGAAAATGTAAAACATCTATCCAATTATTTCAGTTAATATACAAGCATTAGGCATTCAAATTCCTAATTAAGAGACAACATGCCCTGTCAGGCATCTGCATGGGCTATTGAACATTGCCTAGATTGTTCCATAATTATCTTGGCTTAATAGCTCTAAAAATGTAAACAATGTGCACCCATTGAGGAAATGCACTGCTTATCACATGAGGAAGAACAGCACACAGAACATGCTCTGCTACCATGTATTTGTGCTGCAGGTTTTTAGTGGAACATAGTTTAATTAACAGTGGACAGCCTCAGCTTAGTAGCTGTCTTCTGTTGGCAAGGAGGAAATGTAATTCACATATTGAAATAGACTTCCATGACCAGATTTAGTTGTACAAAACTCAACTGCTGGAAGTGCTCCATTTCAGACTTCAGTGTCAGTTAGGCACCAAAAAGAAGAGATAACACGTACAAAAATATAGATTTGTACTGATTTCAGCATGCTATTTTCAAGCCTCATTTGTCAAAATCCATCTCCCAGCCCCTCCACACCAAAATTTAAAAAAAATCAGCGTCCTCTAGGGCAGTCATGTTGTCAAGGAAACAGATTTTTGCTATCTTCTGTGATTTGCATTGTCAGTAAATTTGCTATGATTTCCTTCTTTTCAAGCCTGATGCCTATGTTCAAGAGCTGACCAGCACTGCCTTGAATGCTAAAGCCATAGCATCAAGATGTCTATTCTTTCATACACTCTTGGCAAGACTGAGCAAATCATGGATGCTGTTTGATGAAAAGTCTGCAATAAACACAAAAATGAAATATTTATGCTATTTGAAATGGATTTCTTCTGCCTTTTAACCAATAGGTTTTGTTTCAGAAAATAATACAAGGTGTTTTAGGGGCTTCATATGGCTTCCTCTCTTCTTTTTCTCTTTGCTTTCAATACAATAAAATGGGGAATGCAAAACCAAAGAATCACAGAATCACAGAATATTAGGAGTTGGAAGAGACCTCAAAAGATCATCTAGTCCGATCCCCCTGCCACAGCAGAATTCCCTAGACCAGGTCACACAGAAGCACGTCCAGACGGGTTTTGAATATCTCCAGAGAAGGAGACTCCACAACCAATCTGGGCAGTCTGTTCTAGTGCTCTGGCACCTGAACTGGGAAAAAATTTCTACGTGTATTCACACGGAATCTCCTATGCTTCAGCTTGTCCTGTCACTGGGGTTCACTGAGAAGAGCCTGACCCCATCCTCCCAACACATACCCTTCACATATTTAAAAGCATAGATGAGGTCACCCCTTAGCCTCCTCTTCTCCAAGCTAGAGACCCAGCTCCCTCAGCCTTTCCTCAGAAGGAAGATGTTCCAGCCCCTTCATCATCTTGGTGGCTCTGCACTGGACTCTCTCCAGCAGTTCCCTATCCTTCTTCAACTGAGGGGCCCAGAACTGGACCCAATATTCCAGATGCGGCCTCACCAGGGTAGAGTAAAGAGGAAGAAGAACCTCTCTTGACCTACTAACCACACCCCTTCTAATACACCCCAGAATCCCATTAGCCCTCCTGGCCACAAGAGCACACTGCTGGCTCATGGCCATCCTTCCATCCACCAGGACCCCCAGACCCCTTTCCCCTTCACTGCTCTCCAACAGCTCAGTCCCCAACCTATACTCATACATGGG